>JAQFZM010001131.1:0-20808 GCA_034695785.1 Galumna obvia | reverse complement strand
CCAAACGGAAAATAGTACCTAAAAAAAGTACCTTCTATCTTATATACTTAAATAACATGATCTAGTTTATTAAAAAATGACCCCTTTATTAATCATATATATGATGAATAATTCACCTTGCCTATACGCTATATCAGGATTAAATCTCTATTATATTGAAATATACTGACTGATGGCAATCAATAATGTTTTTGAAAGGTTTAAAAATTAATCAAATAAACTTTAATAGGTTCTAAATTATTCAGCATTTTATCTGGGTATACTTTTTATTAGCTTGTATTTTCTAGCGCTAGTTTTTAAAAGTCCTATTCCTACTTATATTATACATGTACAGTAAAATCTCTATATATAAATACCTCTATATCTAATATAACTTCTATATCTCGACCCTTTTCCCAATTTTTTGTATTGAAAATTACCTCTATATCTAAGAAACCTCTATATCTCATAACTCGACTGATAGAACCAAAACACATAACTTATGCAAAACCTCTATAACTAAGTAAACACTAATTTTCTATAATTTTTTTATATTTTGGAAATTCTAAAATGATAATATTATATCAAAAGTTATGTAGTTACAAATTAACTAATAGGTAATTCTCACACATTTCAAGTTGTAGTGAATGTACTCAACCACAAAATATATCTAAAACTACCTAAAAGTTGTCTCTAATCACTAAATAAGTAGAAATAATATATATTAACAAAAAAGTTTAGTTTATTTTGTATTTTTATTAATATTTTATAAAATAAAATTAACATTAATTAATGAAACAATTTTTAGTAATTCATTCCCTAAATTCTATTGAAAAATATTTTAACTTAAAATTTTTAACTAATAAAACATTTGTCTCTCAAACTATTAAAGAAATATTTTAAAAAGAAAAACTAAATTTAAATATATTTTTCTATTTTGTATGAATTTGTGGCAAATATTTTATGAAAGAATTTGAACTCTATTTGTAGTGAATTATTAGCCATAAAATACAATAATTTGTATTCGGTCTCCACTGAAATCTTTTTTATGTTTTACAGAGAAGTATCTTTTAATGGGTTTCTGAGGAATAATTTATTCTGAATACCTTTCAGTTTATTCAACAAATATTTAACTCTATTATCAATTTCTGAGTTATTTTAAATCAGTTTCAGATAAAATAAATAAAAAATAAGTTTTATTTTTATCCATTTATTTACTTATTATTTATTGATTTAAAGGTATTCTTTGCGCAAATCCGTAGCAATAAATCAATAAATTAGAGGTTTGTTAAGAGTTTTCATAAATAATACATTTATTGTAAGCAATTGTAAGTAAGGTCAATTTCTTATATAAAACAATAGAAAAACTGTTTTTATCGAAAAATTGAATTAAGTTTTGAATAAAATTATTGGATTAATGGAATCGATGAACCAAAAAGTGTTAACCTTCAAGATTTTAATTTTAGGCGACAGTAATGTTGGAAAGACTTGTATTGTTCACAGATTTTGTGACGAAAACTTCATCGATGGGTATATTTCAACAATTGGTATATAAATTAATTTTATTTTATAACAAAATTTAAATTATAACTCATTTCAAAGGAATCGATTTTAAGCAAAAACTGATAAAATTAGGCGAAACTCCGATAAAACTACAGATTTGGTATATTTTAAAGAAAATAATTTTTGATTTAAAATTTTAATGAACTGAAAGGGATTCTGCGGGTCAGGAGAGGTTCAGGACATTAACTACAGCTTATTATAGAGGAGCGATGGTATTTCGCTCTTTAATCGACTAATTAATTGATGACATATTGCAGGGGATTATTCTTATGTATGACGTGACTAATAGTGACTCTTTTAAACACATCCCGTATTGGTTTCAAAATATCGATGAAGTAATACATTTTATATGCATTTTATATACATTTTATATACGATTTTATAAATTAACTCAAAAATTATGATTAATAGAACGCATCGGCGGACGTCATAAAGATATTAGTGGCCAATAAATCTGATGCACAAAATGCGAGAGTCATCGATGAAAATTCTGGTGAAAAGTTAGCCCAAAACTATTCCGTTCCTTTCTTTGAGTGCAGCTGTAAATCAAATATTAATATTAAGGAAATATTTGACGAAATGACTCAATTGATTCACAAACAATACGAACAAAAAGTATTTACCGTTTTATCAAAATTTTTCATAAATTCTTTTTATATAAATAGACCGAAAAATATGAATATTTTGGACAACATTTTGAAAACACAATTAACAGTAAAATTATGGAAAGAAATGAAGAGAATTGGATCTCAAATCGATGTAATTCATGTCAAACCAATTGATGTTTAATTCAAATTAATTAAACTTTAATTTATTAAATCATTAATTTTGTCATTCATTTGAAAATATTGAAGAAAATTTTGTTAATCAAAAGCTTTTCAATGGCCTAACCATAGGGTTAACCATTGGTCTAATAAGGGGGTTAACCAGAGGGTTAACCAGGGGGCCAACCCAATTGTCGGCCACCGATAACATGTAAATGCAAATGATATACTGATTGACATCCATTGCGTCCATTATTGAGTACAACTCGATATCCGTCTTCGAGTCCGCGTTCTTTCGCTACTTTTGATGCGACAAACATTAAATGACCCAAAATCTGATACAAATATAATATACTCTTAGATAACTATATTAAATGCGTCCATTCATTACCTGTTGGTCTTCTTCTTTGACAGCCGACAGACCTGTTATTGGTTTTCGAGGAATAACCAGAAAATGTGTCGGAGCTATAATTCAATTGATTTATAAAATAAATAAAAAGAGAAGGGATTTACCCGTCGGTGAAATGTCGTTGAAAGCGACGCACTATAAGTCAAAACAATTTTATTATTCATTTAATGATTAAAACATTAATTTTAAAACTTTTTATAAAAGAAATAACCTGGTCGTCTTCATAAATGAATTGAGTCGGAATCTCTTTGCGGGTGATTTTAGCAAAGATAGTGTCCTCGTGAGGACCGGCGTTTTGAGCGGCGGAGACCTCGTCAGCCATTTTTGGGGTTTTGCTGTTGTTTTGCGTTAATAAACAGCTGTTTGTGAATAAAAGTCGTGTTTTCTGTGAATTGAATAAAAAGCGATCAATTCTTTGGTTATTATGTCTTCTCTGATGTCTTCCGACACCACTCAAGAGGGTATTTAATGTACTTTTTGTTGATATTTGTTTAAATAAAGACATTTATCATAAGATAAATAAAATAATTGTTTACAAATGTTTTTATATAAAATTTTTATTTCATTTGAAAATTGTTTACAGATTTGAAGGCCTTTGAGAGACGTCTGACGGAAGTTATCGGTTGTCTTCGGCCACAAACAAGAAAGTGGCGGATCCTTCTTATCGTTACCTCTTTTTGTACACTAATCGGTGGCTTTCAATGGGTTTTAGATCCGATTACATCTCAGGTGTCTTTCATTCACTCGCTTTTCAATCATCTGTTCTTCACATTTAGTTGTATTGTATTATCGGTTCTTTTTATAATTGGAATCCATAGAAAAGTGGTTACGCCTCAGATCTTTATCTCCAGAGTTAGACAAGTTTTGGCCGATTTTAATATGTCTTGTGATGACAGCGGAAGACTTATACTTAAGCCCAGACCCATCACTTCTTAAGACTTAATCAAATTAATGCCTTAAATATAAACTAATATTTAGTTCAAAAGTGAATCCATTTTTAATAATTACTTAAAAATGCCTTAAATTTGATTTTTTAACTCAAAAAACGATTCGCAAATAATTTACAAATATATTAGTTTTTATTTTTATTGTCTAACAAATAGTCATTTATTTATTGAATAAAAACTAATTTTTCTATTAATTAATTAATTTAATTCATTACTTTTTTTTATATAATATTTAAGAATAATTAGGCACAAGAAGTACAGTCTTTACAGAACCACCGAATTATTATAACAATTGAAGAGTTAAACCAAAATTATAATAATATTTCTTACAATTTCTTTACATCAATTGATTCAAACTTTAAATTTTTATATATATATTAAAATCAGTCAACAATTTATAGTTTTAATTAAATATAAGTCATTTTCCCAATAATTTCATTAATTGTAAATTAATTATTTTTATTTAAGTATTATTTATGAGTTTTAAGTTTTGCGATGAATTTGTTAATTATAATGAGATAAGACTTTAAAATAATGAATTTCTCCTAAAATTGTGCCAAAATTTAACGGTTAATCTCAATATAATTGAAATTCTAATAACAATATTATATAAAACTAAAGACTTTTTCATTGTTTAAACTTTTGAATTATTTTAAAATTTGGAATAAAGTAATGAATGTTAAGGAATGGACACAATTTGCAATTATTTCTAAAATAAATATTTGTCTATAAATAAATTTTAAGTATAATCTATAAAAAAGAAGTCTAAAGAATAGTTATATCTTTAAATGTTTTTGCGATTATTTAAAGGAATTAAAACAAAATTATCACAAAATTTGTTTAAATTTAAACTTTTTTGAGTACAGTCGCCAAACCCTTTTTGACTAAAACTGGAGGAATGGATATACTTTGTAGCTTAACATCAGTCGGAATGTATGGTATTGTAAACGCAAACGCAAACTTTGTGTCCATCAAAAGAGTTGTGTTCGGACCTATTATTAATGATTATAAATATATTGATTAATATATAAATCAATAAAAGAAGGCATACCCTCACTCTTTCTTTGTTCAGCCAAATGTTTCTGAACCTGTTTTATGAAATTATTGGGTATTTTTTCTTCATCGCCGGCGGTATATAAATTCAAAATTTTGATTATTTTTGAAGAACTAAACGAAATCAAATTAAATTAATTTAAATTTTAAATAAAAAAAACTTGATTTAAGTCATACCTGAGTTTATTACACATTTCGACAATTGTCTGAATGTGTTCTTCAGATTTACGAGTCTGAAGGAGTTTTGTGGCCTGAATTATAGGCTCTAACTTTTCTACGCATTCATTCCATTTAGGAATTTGTTGTTCGCGACACCACTGCTCTAAAGACGACAAATTGAATCTGATTTGCATCGCTTTATTCCAATGACATAAATCTTTTCTCAGCAATAAATTGTTGAGAGAAGACGAACAGATGAAGTAAAACAACTAAAATCAAAGAATTACATCAATTAAAACAATAACAATAAAAGAAGAGAATACTTGTTTGAAAATTTGGTGGATTATATCCCCTTCAATAACGTGACACAAAAGTATTCGATTCAGATAAGAGAGCTGTTGGACATCAAATTCATTAGTTTTAATAATAATTATTTGTTAAAAAAAGAAAAGAGAAAAGTATCTTTTTACTTCTTTGATGAGGGCTTCGATTGGTTTTTCAGTTGGAGAGGGTGACAAATTAGAATCGGCGTCACTAATACTTCCCGATCTGTAATTTCAAAAACATTATAATCATATAATCAAATCTTTGAAGACAACAAACCTTTGAATTGAAGACTGAGAATACATTCCGGAAGAGGCGAGTCCTTCGTATTCAAGAATTGCGGGAACAATCAAACTTTGAATTCTTTCTTCACATAATTTAATTACTCCTAAATTTTTTTGTTAAAATTATATAAATTTAGAATATATTAAAGGGATTTATTGAATAACCTTGGTGAATCCAAATAGCAATGTCGCTCAACATTTGTCTGTATTCACTTAAATCAAAATTTATTAGTGTTTCATCGAACTGTCCAAAAGGCTCTTCACCTAAACGTTAATTTGTTTTTATTATATTTTGAATAATAAGTTTATATTTGTTTTACCAGAAAATTGTTTCAAACAAGTGATTAATTTGCAGGTATTTGAGAGCCACAGAATAAATGTCTCCACATTTTGACTCTTTTTAATCGTTCTTTTGATCGATAAAATAGTGTTATTAAGAAATGAGCGGACCTTAAATTAATGAAATTAATAAAAATATTTTGAAATGTTTTGAAAAAGAATACCATAACGTCATCGTTATTATAATCGGTATAACGAATACACATAAATATAAGATAAGCGGGAATATGTGGCTGAAACTTTAGGGCAATACTCGGCTCCAAATCTATTAATCAAAATTAAATTTACAAAAAGTTTTACATATTTTGTATTATTTTACCGGTGATTAGGATTTTAAATATAAGTAATTCGTTTTGTTGTTTATATTCAAACATTCCGCTATAATTCATATTTTGCAGTTCCTGAGGGCTCTCCAATTCTTCTTCAGCCCCTAAACACAATTTTCAAATATTTGATATTAATTTCAAAACAATTAAATTATAGTTTTTGTAAATTGAATACCGTTTTCAAGTATTTTGTTTCGCAATAAATCCATTTTCATTTGTTTGTTTTCATTCACTAATTTCTCACATTTTTCTTTCAAAAGAGTATTTTCTTGTTTGAATCGGGTGACCATATCCTGGTCTCCAATTCCAACATTAGAGTTGGTATTTATACCAATTAGTTGTTGCTGTCTATTATTATCGTCTTTCAATGAACTCATTTCATTACTGAAATTAATTAAATAAAATTAATATAACAAACGGTTATTCCCGACATAACTAAAGCAAAAAATGTTGTGCTTTTAATATAACACAATTACTACACATTTATTACTGAATAAAAATTTTATTAATAAATTCGATAAACTTTAATAATCTGAGCAAAACTGAACACAATTTCGGTGAAATAAATATTATATTGAAGTTTATATATATTTTCTTTTATAAATAATATTTGGTACTGACCATGGCCATTTGTCATTAGTAATGACTCATTACTATAATATCTTGAACTATAAGTCATCCATAAAGAATAAAGTGTTAAAGTTCAAGGTACTAATGACAAATGCCTTAATGAACTTATATTAACAAAATGAAGATAAAATCTTTCCTAAACTATAGATTGTAGTTGACATAAATGACCAAGCATACCCCAAAATATTTTAACAAAAACATACTTTTTTTGGTTGAGAGTCTCTTTTGTTTCTTCGAGTTCGGTCTCGAGTTGTTTAATGATTGCTTTAAACGCAGAAATGACATCACTTTCAGCTCTGAATTTGAAAAGTAAATGACTTAATAAATAAAAGAATTAATAGAAGACATAATAAAAGACAAACCCGTCTCTCATATTTGATTCCTGTGAGAGGACTATAGTTTTCAAGTTAGTCCTCTCTTCTCGATATCTTTCTAATTCAATTTGCATTTGTGCGCACTGTTGAGCTAAAAGTGAGGCTCCCCTATCGCTATCAGAGTTATCAGAATTGGATGCAATCAATTCTCTCATTTCTTGGTTTTCTTGTTTGCATTTCGCACATTCCTGTTCTAATTCACTGCATCTCATCATAAGTGAAACCATAGAAATGTCTGAAATAATTAAAGTATTAAAAAAATTGTAGAGAATATTATTTTTAAAAGAAACTATAAAATGATTTACCCGGACTCATTTTCTCATTCTCATCTTCACCTCTGCCTCCGCTCTGATATTTCTCTTCGAGAGCCATATATTTACGGAGCAGTTGTTGTCGTGAAGTTCTTTCGTTATCAATAGTTTCGAGTAAACCCTTCTTTTCTTTTTCAAATTTAGATATCAATTGTTTTTCATTCTTATCGACGGCTTCTTTTAAAAGTTTTGGATCGTATTCTTCGCGAATCTTTGCATTATTTGTCAACAAATCGTTTAATTTCTTTTTATGTTTTTCGACATCATTTGAGAGTTTTTCGTTTAATTTCTTGGAATCAATCATTTCTTGTTGTAATGTCTGGTAATCGACATCTTTTTGTTTTAAATCATTCTTCAAATTCTTTATTTCAGTCTCTAATTTTGAGAAATGATTTCTGAATTCCGAGATTTCGTTTTCATTGTGTATTAAATTTTTCCTTTCGCTGTTTAATTCATTAATTCTTTGCTGTAATTCAATAATCTTGAGCTCAAGACCTTTGTTAAGATTAGTCACGTGTTCGACACTTCGGGCTTCGATTCTGAGTCTCTTTAGCTCTCGTTTTGCGAGGAATCGACGGACCAAAGACTGAACGATAATAATTTGTTTGCGTTTTAGTTGATATGCTTTACGAGCGATACATCCCCTCAAATATCTCTGAATAGTAATTGCGGCCAAATTTTGCTTAATTTTCAAGAATTTTCTTCGAGCAATGAGTCCGCGTCCATAACGTTGTATACCTTCGACTGATTTCTTTATTTTTAGGTATTTCTGACGTGTATTCCAAGACCGCCATTTTGTCTGAATAATAGTGGCGGCTCTCGTCCGCTTCAAATGAATGTATAGTCTTCTTGCGAGGAATGCGCGGCCATAACATTGTAATCGAATAATTGTTAAACGAATCTTTATGTAACGACGTCTGACGAGCCAACCCCTAATCATTCGCTGCAAAAGTACAGCACATTCTCTTAATTTTTGACTTCGAATTCGTTCGAGAAGTGCGACCTGACCCGAACGGAAAAATATCTTTGTTTTCCCGAATTGATACAACTTTTCAGTTTGTGAGGACTTTTTGTCGTCAATTAATTGGAACTGAGAGAACACTTTTTCTTCTATAAAACATTTTAATAAAAACTTTAATTAAACAATAAATCATAAAAACCGAAACAAACCGTAAACTATTTTAACGATATCTTCACAAAGAGTTCTAATTTCGTTGGAAGTACTGGAACCGGCTCTAACCAGTTTTCTTGGCGCCGCTTTAGGAGTTGAGCCTAAAATTACGAAAATAAATAAAATACTTTAAATCAAAATGGTTTCACCCGATTCTCACCCGATTGAGACGACACTTTTGAAAACTTGCGATGAGAGCCGATACGAAGCACTCGATATCTATTAGCGAAGTCGGCATAACTCCAACGCGAGGGAAAGCCATTCGAACTGATTCTTATGGTTTCGAGAACACCACACGCTCTCAACTGCTGAACGGCTCTAACGTTATTGAATTCGAAGGCCATCTTATTGTCATTTGGTTTAATACAACGAACATAATGAGGTTCCGTTGCATTTAAGGTTCGCATTAAAGCAGACAATGATTCCCTAAATTGTGATCCAACGGTGGCTTTGGCCAACTTTTGCTGTTTATTTGATTGTTTACTTGACTGCTGTTTCGGTTAAATTTATTATTATTTTGTCAGATAAACAAAATCTATTAATACCGGAGTTATTTTAATTTTTCCACCAGTTTTTTGGGACACTTCACCGGAATAATCATCACTAAAGAGGACATCGACAACTGTTGATCGCTTTAATAAATCGATTTGTTCGTCCCAAATGGTGTCCCTATTTTTCTCCAAAAATCCTAAAACAAAAAAATGGTTAAACATTTGTTAGATTTCTTTTGTAATACAAACCCTCGACATTATAGATGACAGTATCGGCGAAGTGTTGAATAATAAATGAGTTTCGGGAACCAAATTTCGGTTTTTGAAAAACATCGCCAATAGTTAACTGAGAGTAGAGTTTTGCGCCCCACGTCTCGTCCGTTCCTTTTATTAAAACAAAAATTAAAAGTATTGACATATAAACCATTAGAATAGACAAACCCTTTGGCATTTTGCATTCCTCGTCGAGTAAACACAATATACCGATTGGTTTCGATTCAATTATGTCGATCACCGGCTGATTATCGGTAAATGTAATGAATTGCCAATCAATTCCTTCGCGAACGTACTCTTCCTGTTCTAACTATAAATAATTCGAAAATAAATTTAAGAAATTAATGAATTAAATTATACTTTGAAAACGTGTTGATTGAATTGTTGCTGAAGAACTTCATTGGCATAATTTATACAAAATTGTTCGAAACTATTGACTTCGAAGTGTTCAAAACCATAAATATCGAGAACACCAATAAATTGATAACTTTGTGAGGGATTACTCGGACCTATTCATTATCAAATCAGTAAATTAATTAGAAAATAGAATAAATCACCTAGTGCTTTATTTATTAAATAAACGATCCACGAAAACATTTTTTCATAAACAAACTTTAAAAGAGCATCCCTTCCATATTGGGCTGACTCTGCGCTCAAAGATTTTGTGATGATATCTCTCATTCCACTCTTAAAGACGCGATGAGTCAACCATTGATTTGTTGCCGTTTGATCCAAACCTAATATTAATGTTTTTAGAATTTATAGAATACATTTGAGTCAAGACCTAAGAGTTGACAAAATGTTTGCAAATGATGTTCAGATTCCTGAGAAATACAACATTTTTCTTCGTCGACATCAATAAAGTCAATGTTTCCGCCGTGAAGTATGGCTGCGATCACACAATAAATCATATTTTGTTGTTTTTCAGTAAAGCCGAGACATTGCATCGCTTCGATAAATCGGTTCATATCATCATAAGGTGTCGGTTCTATTGATCCCAAATAATTGAATTCATTCCTTGAGTCGAGTCTTAAAATATAATATAAATTAGAATTTTTCTCAAATAAATGATTCAATACTTGAGATGATTTAATTTGTTTTGTTTGGCAAAAGTACACATTTGGTAAAATATATGAAAATTGCGTTCGCCTTCGCTCTGTCGGCTCACTCTTGACTTTTCTAATAAATATGTTCTCATATTACCGCCCGTTATAGCTCTGGTCTGTCCATCGAATAAGATTTGAATATATTTTCCTAAATTATTAAAATAAATTTTTAAAGAATACGAAGAAATGAAAAAAATAACCGAAACGCGAGGAATTGTCGTTTCTGGTGGTCTTCGCATTTCCAATGGCTTCCATTATAGGATTACTGGCCAATACTCTGTTTTCAATATTTGAAGAATCAGTTCCAGCAATTGAAGCGAAATATCTCATCGCAAACTTAGCCGAAACAGTTTTACCTAAAAATTGTTTTTAATTATGAGAAATAAATCAATAGAGAGACACAAATAATACAATACCGGCTCCACTCTCTCCACTCACTATAATTGACTGATTGGTATTATCTCTCTCTAACTATAATATAAAAAAATTAGAATTAAACTAAAATTGTCATTAAATGTTAGACCTTAGAGTAGGCATCTTCTGAAACGGCATAAATATGAGGGTCGAGTTGTGCCGCGCCCTGAGATTTGTGGTACGTTTGAATGGTTTCTTCGCCATATATTTCAAGATCACAGAATGGATTGATAGCCACTAAGACAATACCACACCAGCTATAAATGGCCGACTGATCCAAAAACCTGACCCTCAAATTGTAGAGAACTATATTTAGAGAAATATATTAATCAAAAGAAGACATAATTGAAATTAAAGAGAATATGTCTGACCCGCGGGTTCGTGCAAATACGACAAAGACGTCAAATCGTTGGCACCGATTAATATATCGGGATTTCTGAGGGCCGGCAAACATTCCGACGATTTTACTTCTAAACGGATTTCCTTCAAAACAAAACATTATTTCCGATCATTTATTTAAATCAATTAATTTTATTTAAAAAACCTCTTCGTTCTCGTCGTCGACAATAAGACATTTTTCATTGCAATTGTAATTAACTTTAATGACAGCGCACTGCCAGACATCAGTCGGATGTTTAATCCAAACTCTGGACCCCTTTAGTCATCAAACGGTTAAAACAAATTTCAATTAATTGAAACAAACCTTTGTATACAATTCGGGATATATTGCACTCATTTTACATTAAATTATTAAATCAATTGATTTCTAATTTCGTGAAATTTATTTAAAATTGTGTCAAAATTCACACATTTTTCTATAGTATTGAAAAAATTTCAAAATCTTTTCAATGAATACTTAAAATCCTTTAAAAGGATATAAACTTATTTCTCAATAGTTTTACTTTTATTTTAAACGATTTAAAGGAAAAAATAAAAATCACTGAAAAAAATGAGAACAGATTTGAATTATTAAAAAATTTGAATAATTTGTTAAAATCTAAATATTTTGTTTCACTTAATTATAAATAAATTAAATAAATAATTGATTGAAGACTAATAATAAAATAAATAAAATATCAATAAATTATCAAAAAATTAAATAATTTTAACAGATTTTAATAGAAAACACATTATTTATTGCATTAAATGAATCATTTGTCAAATAAAACCACAATTTGTTGAACAATGAATCAAATGATTTAAACTTTAGATAATTAGCTCTTTTGATGATTAATAAATTAATTAATGATTTTATTAATGTTTTGTTGAATTGCATTCAATATGTTTTGTGTTGTCGTTCAGAGGATTTAAACCTCAACTGAAGTAAACAATGAGTAAAACAGTGAATGCAATCACTCTTTCAATGAATAGACAACAGATGGCAATACATTTGATTTACTATTGAAACCAATAATTCACTCATTTATTGCATTCAATCAAAAAGTTTTATAACATATTCTAAATAAAATATTATAAAATCAAATTATAAAATAAAATGAATTTTTATAAGTTTTTCATAACTATTTATTATTATTTGTAATTCATTTTAAACTATTTGTTGAAGCGATGAAATATTTCGGTTTTCCTGAAAATATGACTTATTCTGTGTTTTGAGCCATACTTAATGCCCGAAATATTATAATAGTTTTATTGAATTTATTTAAAAACTTCTCTAAAATTCGATATTTTGTATTCGTTTCCAATGACTAGAAAAGAGTTGATTCGTTTCATCAGTCCTTAAAAATTATTCAAAATTTTGCTAAATTTTATACAAATTTAAATAAAAATGTGATTACTCTTTGAAAATAACATTTACTAATCATTATTTAAATAACTGAATGAGTGTTGCCTTTCGGCGATATCCGGTCCTATGCTTTTCATAATACAAACGTGAAGTCTTCGAGCGTTGAATATGTGAAGTGTCTTATACTCTATACTTACAGATATAACCAAATTTTGTGTTTGAGGGCAAAGAATCAGAGAAGTGATGATATTCCCAATCGGTTTGAAGAGTCTCTGAAGGAATTCCTTTTATTAAATTATTTCAATATATTTCACTCGAAATGCTTTAAACAAACAAATGATAGAAATTTTTGTGCTTTAATTCAAGTTTTAGTAATTATTATTTATACAAATTTTAAATATTTTTTGTTAAATTCAATGAATATTTCCATTAATTAATAAATTCTAGAATTTGGAGAAAATGCACGGTTTCGGCCAATCCGGGCCATCTTCAGAGGCTTCCGTGCCTTCGATCAATATAATTGACAGAAGGCAAACACCTGACCGTGGTTAGGGCGGTTAGCATGTAGTTTAAGCTAAGGCTCCATTAAGGTGGGCTCCATTTATTAGGGTTAGCTACAGATGGCTTTGACAGAGAGTAAGAGTCCATAGAAAACAATTACAGTTATGTAAACGAATGGTTAGAATAGAAGGACATTATGTGAAACTGTGTGTCATTATTACTGGAATACTCTCCATATTCTTTCAATTCTTATTGAATTAAAAGGAAAGGAAAGGATAGTAAATGTGTGAGCGGTCAGACCCTAAACACGGCCGTCTCTTTCAGTATCTAAAGAGACAAAAGTAATGCCCACACATTTGAAATAATCAATTAATCAAAATATATTTCTCCTAAAATCAAGTGATTAAAGATTACAAAAAACGATTTCTATTGAATTAAATGCAATTTATGTCAAATTATTTTTAATAAAAATGTTATTCAAAGAATTTTCAAATTAAAATTATTCCTTAATTTCACATATATTTTGATAATTAACTAAATTCAAGAATTTTGAGTTATGAATGAACTTTATTTAAGTAAAAATTGAAAATATAGTATTTATTAGTGAATATTCAAAAGACACACTTAAGTCATACAATAAGTGTATTATTTGATGACATCTCTGACTTTATTATAGATTTTGTATAAAAGAAAACCCATTCTTAAGATTTGACCTAAAAGTTGTTGAGAATAAAGAGATATAGAGAATAAAAGACAGAGAGGGGTCAAATTACTGCGACCACTGTTCAGTTGAATGAAAGAGATGTCAATATTAATGATATATTAAGGAGACATCCATTACAGGACTTATGGATTTCATGATTCGATGTATAGTCGCGACAATAATTGTGACTCAATTTCCAAAAATTTGTTGTTTTCCAAATGTATAGAATTAACACTCATTTACTTCACATTTAAGTTCAGTTCAAAGTTTAAAAGATTATTTATTTGTGCAAAGATTAGTGCAAATTAAAAATTTTCATAAATTCGTCTTTTTTTAATTCTGAGAATTTTTTTCAAATTCTTTTTTAATATTATATATTTATAGGTAATTATTAATGAATTATATTTTGAATTTTTCACAAACATTTCATAATATAATTAATTATTACGTTTTAATTAATTTTTTTTTTGTAAAGAATGTCACCTCTATATTACCAATGAATTAGAACAAAGAAATATATACTTAAACAAAATTAGATTTAGTTATTAGTATATTCGTTTGAATGGGGGAAACGTATCTTGCTCATTGTCGTCATCCAAAACAAATTAAGTCAAAATTAAAACAAAAAATATTAAAAGTAACAGAAGAATGTGTTTTGGGTCAATACATAACTTGTAAGAAACGGTAAGTAAATTCACTGTTGGTTTTGTGTAAGACTTGATTTTATAAATCAGAAGATTTAAAGTTTAATAATTATTAATAAAAATTAAATTTCACTTAATTTTTGTTTTTTATTATTGATTTGTTAAACATTAGTTGAGCCCTATTCTCATTCTCGTTGTTTTGAGTCTTAAACTATATTTGAGTTGATATTAAGCTATTTCTTCATTTAATCTTTTGGTTAACTTTCGGGTATTTCTTCAACATTTAAAACCAATTATTAAAACTTGAAATTGACTTCAAAGGAGTAAATATTTTCTTGATTTACATTTAATGTAATATTTGTTCAATGATTTAAGTTTTAATTATATAGAAAACACTTTAATTTTTTGGTGAAATGTTTTTCAATTTTGTTTAAATCAATAGTATATATAAATGAGTAATAAATGTGTTGATAATAAACATCAATCTCTCTTTATATTGAATTTCGGTTTCGTATCTTCAAAGTTGAACTAAAGCGTCATTTTTTACTATTAGTCTATAAAAGGTTTTGGTTTGAAATTTGGTTGACTTAATCGAAAAGTTGATGCGATTTCATATTAACGGTACTTTTCTTTACTTCATTTTTATCACAAATAAAAACCATTGAAACAGATTTAATATAAATTTAACGCCAAAAATAATATAATCATAGGATGAGTAATAAAAGTGATCCTATTTTTCAATTTATTTGTTGTAACTCTTCTTCTAAAATGATTGAAAGCAAAAACCTTTTTGAGTCATCAAAAGATTACAAATCAAAACAAAAATGACATCAAATGACATGAAATGAATTTCAAATCAAAGTCTTGAATTTATTAAAATTTACAAAATTAACAAATTTTTGTTATATCTATTCATTAGTAGAGTTGAGAGGATTTTTCATTAGTTGATGGCATTTATAGGAATCGTCCAAAATTTGATATCAAATGCATTACTCTATTCTCAAAGCGAGTTATCACTGCTTTTAATGACATTTTCTAAAGAAGTTAGGCTTCAATTGTTATCTGACTCACATTAAATTTAATGTATGACTTTTACTAAATCATATCCTTTAATCTTTTGAAAACTTCCATCCATTCGAAAAAAGATATTCATTTACAAAATAAGTGTCACTTAAAGTGACCAACTTTTCATTTTTTTTGAAAATATACTGGAAATGGAAATTCATAAAAATTCAATTTTGTATTATTTTTATAATACATTTCAATAAATGTTATCAAAATTCTATGGATAAAAATATATAGAAATATGACTTTGAAACAAAATTTTTCACTTAATGAGAATCTATTGCAAGAGTATATCAAAAGCGCTTCAAATATTAAAATAGGAATTTCTTCGAATAAATAGAGAAAATATATGAAACGACAAATTTAACGATTTTTCAATTTATATTAATAATTCTTTGTATAAAATTTCAAAATAAAATTTAAAGAAATTATTTCTTATACTTTAGAGAAATAAACGTAAATGTTGTCAAACTTTGGGTATTCTGGAACTGCTGTATAGTACTAATGCACTCTAATCTCACCACACTTTTGCTTTATTTTAGGACTTTTTCTAATGGCTTTTTCTAAGTTTATCAGAAAAAAATATAGTTTGGAATAACATTTTTGTTTGGAATCAGAATTACCCGCAATGGGGGCATCAATTTATTTGCGGCCAAAATATTATTTTCGTTTCAAACATAAGACAAACGTAAGATGTGTTCATAAAAATTCAAATCTAATAACATTGAAATTTGCATTTCGTTTTGAATTTTATAATTTTTTTAATAAAATTCAATTAATTCTCGATATTATTTAATAATAGAAGTTATTATGAGTATCACTAATTTTTATTAAATCAAGAAATTTGTCTTAAAAGCAATTCATTAAAGAAATGTTATTTAATTGAATTCGATTCGACACTATTTTATATAATTGTTCTCTAATTTGAGTTCTTTAGAGAAGTTTTTGAATTTCATTCTTTTAAATAGAAATGAAAGGAAATCAAATTCATTAAAAAACTTAACACTTTGTGTTCTGATTAATTACTTATTGTTTCATCAAAATCATTAGATAAATGGATATAAAGCAGTATTTATTGAGTAATAAGCCTTAAGGTTATCAGCAAAGGATAACAAACACAACTAAAGCATTGATTTTTGTTGTCAATTGAGAAATAAGATTAAAGTTGAAAATAAGTTCAAAACACAAAATGGGCACAAAGTGGGCATCACTTTCCCAAAGTTTATAATCGATTATCAATTTTTGAGAGGTTATCGACATTTTCGACCCTATAATATATAAGCTTTTTGTTTCAAATAAAACAATAAAAATAGTGTTAAAATTCGTTATTTTAGTCAAAATAAAATTCATATAAAATAATTTTTGTAAAGTACTTAATATCAACAATTTAAAAAAATCTGAAATATTGTAATAAAGAGTAAATTTATTATATTATTAACAATTGCATCGACACTATATTTGTGTAAAGACAAAAATTAACCCTTAGTAATTTATTTTAAAAATATCTAAAATACAGTCTAAAGTAAGTGGTATTTGGATTTAAATAAATCTATTAATAATATAAAGCAAAACAGGTTTCAATATTAAAAATAAAACACTATTAGATAATAATAATCACCTATTTTATAGTTTAGCCAAATTTATAGAATTTATTCGAGAGGTTATACATAGGGATTGTAACCGACTAAAAGGCAAGGCTTTAGTCATAACTTCAATTCGGAATTTCAAGCTTTTTTGTCCCATTCATAAATAATATTACCAAGTTCATTGAAAAATAAGATCTTTTAGTTAGTTAGTCATAAATCAAATGTTTCACCTTGAGTATACGTTGTATCATGATCAAACTCTATTATAAAAATATCCAGACCAATGGCTATCAATTATATTTGAAAAAAGCTTATGTATTGAAGCGCTAATTTTAAAAATTCCGAATCTAAGTCATAACTATCAAAATCGTAAATAATTTAGTGTTTAATACTTCTTTATCTTTAAATATTGTCAGGTTTTCAACCGCTTTCTTTAAATTGATTAATAATTTACTCAAACAACACATAATAATCTTCTATTTTAAAAATTTTGATTAAATTTAATAGAAATCTATTAGTCTTTTGTTTTTATAATAATTCTTTTATCGTTTAAAAACTTTATTAGTTTATATGAAATTTTTGACAAATACTTGAATTTTAATTGGATTAAATCGAATATTACTTTAAACCAAATACAATGTATGGTATAAATAGAGTAACATTAGAACCCCAGAGATATGTTGGCCACAAAAAATCTGTGATTTAATAATCAGACTTTATTGAGATTAGTTTGAAAATTGAATTTTGTTTAACAAAAAAGTGTTTTGAAATTTTATGTTTTGTTATTAAATTAGAATTTTATGAAAAGTTTTAATTACAGTGAATGACCACTAATTTTAAGTTACCGTTAATTTTAAGTAATTCTCAAAACAATCCCTAAGAATTCAGTGCATTTAGGGACGAATAATTTTAAGTGAAAGTCATTCAACAAAACTGTAACAAAATTTATTTTTTGGTTAAACAAAATATTTTCTCTTATAACTTATTTTCACTGAATATTCACTCAAAATGTCTTCAAATTCGTTAATATTGTCACTATTTTTCACTACATTTATGGAGTAAAGTGTAGTATATATATAATCATTTTGCACGAACCCCACCCGCAATATATAACATTGAAAACTACTGTTACTGTAAAATTACTTTAAAATTACTAAAACAAAAAATAATTTTAACAAATGCTCGTAAATGTAGTGATTATAGGCTTTGCCTCAAACTTTATTTATAAATATTTTTGTTTCAAATGAATGTGATCAAATTATAATATTTGGGGTATATTTAGAATATATCTAAAAATGAAATTTACCTAAACTTTCAAAAATTGTAAATAAAAGTTATATTCGAGTGAATTTTACAATTATTATAAAATTCATTATTTCATTGAAAAAAAGCATTTTTGGGTTCAAATATTGGATAAATTAATTGAAAGTTAAACAAAATTGGGCGTTCTTGATATTAGCTTGCTAAGTGCCATAATGGAAAAAGAATGTTCTTGTTATTTAATGTATCAAAAGAATATTCAAATGAAAGATAAATATGAAATTATGGCTAAAATTCAAATTTGAATTAAACGAAAGCGAATATTAAGTGATTACCATAGGCTTGAAATAATGGACTTATAGGGTTATATAGGGTTATAGGGATATAACAATAAATTGACTTTAATTTTCAAAAAATCTATGCTTTTAAGCTCAAAAAACATGAATTTGTTTAAAAGACAAATTAAAAATATTTTTTTTAAATTTGACTTTTGATAAACCGAGGGATAAGTCATATATAAACCGATATTTATTAAAAGACATAAACAATTATCATATAAAATGTTATTATTTACACTTTTGTTTAGTTGAATGAATTAATTGCCACAAAGTGTCTAATTTTTTAAACATATAATTCAAAAATATTCAAAACATTTATATGTGAATAATAAAAGAGTGATTCGTTTGGACCCATGTATTGATTCGAGGGTTACATTAATTCACTAAAAATAAGTTAACTTAAGTTTATTTTTAATAAACAAAAATAAGTGATTTCTTGTTTTAATGCTTTAAAATTAAGGGCTATGACTCATAGCCTATGACTTTTTTCTGTAAAGTTATCAAGTGCGCTTTTATCTGTGATAACATTTTGCTTTGCTTTGTTCTATAACCTAGAGTTTAGGTCATTATTGCTCAAACTTATAGAATAAGCTAAGTTTGCGCAATCTTGAAATGAATGTATGTTTAGCTTTATACTGTTAAGGTCGGAATCTAAACAAGGCTGGATTAAATAATCAAACAAAATTTGTTTAATATAATTATAAAATAAGATTATAAATTTTTTTTAATACATCTCGATTTTGACTAACGGATATAGTTTTACCTAGTTATTTACATAATTAAATCCTTTAATTTTATACTTTTTTATAATAATAAATTTTATGACAGGGTTCGAATTCCGACCGTAACAGTATAAAGCAAAACATACATTCATTTCAAGATTGAGCATAGAGAGAATAAGCCAAAGATTGACAATTTCTATGGTTATAATTGCTAGGGGCAACTAAACAAAAGAATTATTGCTATTAGCCAATCAAATTGCTCAATACAGCATCAAAGCGATGCACAGCCTATTGAGTGCACACCATTGGAATAAGCGTTCGATTCTGTAATTTATTTATGGCTATTTATAAATGATTACTGATCAAGGAAAGTCAACAAAATTATGATTTTTGGTCATTAGTAAAGCTTTCGATTTGAGTTAAATAACTATTTTGCCCGATATCGAAGAACACAACCATAATTAATATGCATGTCTAATGTATGAACATGTATGGTCATTTTGGCGGAAATTTATTTTAACTATAAATAACTATTTGAAGTATAAATAACTATCAGTAATTTTATATAACTATTTTAGGTTTATAGCGGAATTAATTAAAAATTCTTTAGATTTTGTAAATAATTATAACAATAGATGTAAAAACATATCAAATACATTATAATATGTTGTTTTTCTTACTTTTATGTTACAAAGATATCACATTCAGTACCATATTATGACATAAAAATACTGGTGTTGCAGGGATATCCATAAGGGTGTATAGGGGAGGGTATTTGATATACCACCTAAGCATGAAAAAATTGTTACATAAAAATGCAATAAAAAGCTGACCCCCTATTAACTTTTTTATTTTTTGAGATAGCTCAAACTTGATACTTTTCCCGAATTCTAGGCTTAAAATAATTTAATTTAAAATGTTTTCGAATTAAATTATTAACACAAGTTTAGAACTCAATTAATTTTAAAAGGAAAACGAATGAAGTTTACTGAACAAACCGAACATATTATACCTTTTAAGAGTAATATGAAGAAATAAAGAAATTAAAAATATTTCATAATATCATTTCGTTCATATGATTGGTCATTAAAATGAATGGTTTTTATTAGATTTGGTTTCAGTATAGAGTTCATAACAAATGTCATATCATGATAGTTCTTGGAGTTTATTGTAATTGAAATTTAATGCAAATAATGACTCCAGTGACGTCATTATTATGTAATATTTTATAGAATAAATAACTATTTAAACAACTATTTTACTACTTTTTAGTAACTATTATAGTGACTATTAGGGGTGTTTATAGCACCTAGAATCGAAAGCTTTAC
>JAQFZM010001130.1:0-20810 GCA_034695785.1 Galumna obvia | reverse complement strand
GTTTTCTTTTTTAATGGGTTTCGAAACGTCGGGTAAAATACCATTTGAGGGTTGAGTCGTCAGTTAAATGCCTTTTCGCACACTTTACCAAAAGTCTACTGTTCTGAGGTGTGGTCGCCGTCACCACAAGTACTGCCTTTCCATCGATTTCACTATTAATCACATTCTCTATAATATTTGGCTCCACTTCAGAGTCATTCCATTCGGTGACCATTTGTTTGACTATTTCTGTCAAATTTTCATCACTTTTAGGGATCAGCCCTTCAATAAAGGACTGACAAACTCTTGTCTTCGAGAATGGACTCCAAGTGATGCCATCGGAAGGACTGAAGTGCTGTTTGGCGGCCGCTATCAGAGCACAAGAGGACTGTCCATCGATGGCAGTAACGAAAAGGTTGTGTTTACCCTCTCCTTTGCTATAAGACATACCTTTTTGCACATCAATTATGAACTCTGGCTTAATATTGGGGTCATTCCAAGCGTTCACTATATTTGTGACCACTTCTAGCAAATTGTCATCACTTTTAGTGAAGACTCCCCTCAGAACAGACTTCAGGTTCTCTTCTGATTCACTTTTGTCTAACATTTCAAATGAAAATGTTTTCAAATTTCAAACTCTTTTTATAGAATTATTTCAAAACGAATTGTTTACGAATATTACCATGATGCAATATTTAAGGTGTTATTGTAATATATTTAACCAATAGAATTAAGTTAAGTGTGCTTGCTTTTCTAAATCTGATAAAACTTTCTATATAACACGTTAATTAATTTGTATTAGTTAATTTGATCTATTTTATTTTACTTTGATGTATTTTTAGGTTTAAGTGTGACACAGTTGAAAGTTAACAGGATATTTTTATTTTGTTAATCAAAACAAGATAGAAATTTCACAAAAACATTGCGATCAAAATGTAAACAAACCTTTGCTGACATCTATTGAACTGAATACTAACTTAATAAAGACCATGGTATGATAAGTGATATGATCAAGGTGTATGACTAAGTTATTCGTTTAAATTAGAGACTTTTTTTTAGTCTTTTATTTTTCTATCATTTTTCATACAATTAATTAAAAAATGTTATGAAATATATTATGAAAACTAATAATAAAATGAATTATTAAAACAAGTGCTGATAATTTTATTAACCGCCGCCTCTCCCACCTCCGGATACACCACTTTTTTGACCCCTACCGCCTCCATTACTGCCTCTGCCTCCTGAGGCACCAAGTTTTTGACCTCTACCACCTCCTTGACCTATACCGCCTCCTTGACCTCTACCGCCTCCTTGACCTCTACCACCATTTCTTCCTCTTCTGTTACCCCCACCGCCTAAGTAAGTAAGCATTGATTTAAGAAAAACAATTAATTTGTAGGAACCCATTACCCCCTCCACCGCTATTCCCTCCACGACCACCATTCCTACCTCTACCGCCATTACCCCTCCGACCACTGCCTAAAATGTTAATTATTAGTCATTCAATTAATTTAAGACAAAATATCCGAAGAATATTCTAATGAATGCATTAAATATGAAAATTATTATATATAAATATAAAGTTATCTTTTTATATAAAATGAGCATGGTTAACACAATATTTTACATGATCATAATTTTTGCTTCTAATTTCTAAAATTAACTTGCTAATTTAGTTAAGTTAATACTCTTAGTCTAAAATTAATTGTAATTAAATTTCAATAATTATTTCTAATTATTATTAATATAAGTAAATAACTTACGCCCTCCACCGCCGCCACCGCCACTGGATCCGCCATTATCTTCATCTGTACCTCCGGTACCATCATTATTAAGTCCACTACCACTCAGTTTACGGCCACCTCTACCTGTTTATGCACAGATTGATCAAGGTAATTATTTAATGACTTGTATTAATGATTGTTTTAATGGAATTTAGTTAAGGATTTTAATGAGTTTTTGGGAAAAATGATGCATTTATTAAACAAGGTCAATTCGAATAAAACAAAAGCTAAACAAATAGTTTGTTGATAGAATTAGTAACCCATGACTTTGACAAATGTTTTCTAAATGATGACTAATTGAAAAAATGATCTAGATGCTAAATAATAGCTATAATGAAAACGAACCTTTTCTATTTCTTCTACCGGCCCTTTGACTGCCATCCTCTTCGCCACCACTGTCTCCACCACTACTGTCTCCTCCATAATCACTGCCACCACTATCGCCTTCACCGCAACTGCTTTCCCCTCTCATTGACCAACAGGTGTGGACTACAACCAAAAGGCAGAGACATATCAACGAATATTTCATTTATTTTTAGTTTTTATAAAACTTTAATTCCTTTAAACGAATCAAAAACTTTTGGATAATTTCTATGACTAAACGGTTGTCTCACTTCCAGAAAGGGTTTATTCAAAGAGTAATTTATATTTCAAATGATATGTGAAATAGAATTTTATCGCCAAAACTATTTTGTTAATTACAATAATAAAATAAATTATCAAGAAAAGTAGCTTGATGCAATCATATACGTAATAGTTTAACCAATAAAATAGTGCTTGCTTATCGCAATGTGTCTTCTAACTTTAATAACAGTTCGATTAACGCATTTAATTAACAATACTTCATATTTACCTAGATAAATTTTAAAGTTCAAGTGGATAACAAGTGAACAAGGTTATTTTAATGTTTACAATACATAAAAACAAAAAACAATTGCTATAAATAAATATAAACATTAATTGATGTCAAAAACATAACTATTCTTTGAAATTAAGACAAATTACTAGACTTTTCAAGTTTTTTTATTTTTCATACAATTAATTGAAAGACGACTAAAATTAAACCGATTTATGAAAACAATTATAAAAATGAGTTTAAAATTCTTCAAACAATTAATGGTTTTAACGAATGACAGTTTGACAGAAGTTTTGTATTAAATAATAGTTTTTGTGTTAAATATACAGCAAATGATGGCTTTAAGCACAACCTAATAACCTCCCGGCAGAGACTTTTTGCCTCCGCCTCCTCCACCTCCGCCATAACCGCCGCCTCCGGAACCGCCGCCTCCATAGCCGCCACCTCCGGAGCCACCATAACCGCCGCCTCCACCACCTTTACCACCTCCTCCGTAACCGCCCCCACCGGAGCCGCCACCGCCATAGCCTCCGCCTCCGGAGCCACCATAACCTCCGCCGCCGCCACCTTTACCTCCGCCTCCGTAACCTCCGCCGCCTGAATACAATATTTATTATAAGATTTAATTCTTCAATCAGTTTTATAAATTTTTACCGCTTCCGCCATAACCTCCACCTCCGGAGCCTCCATATCCACCACCGCCTCCTGACATACCACCATATCCTCCACCGCCTTAAGTTAGAAATGAATATATTTAACATTAAGTTTAAACTTAAATAATGAGAACATTTCTATTCAATCAAAGCTATAAAATACAAGACTTGCGATTCTTTAAAGAATTTTATAGATATTCTTTGTTTATCTATAGATTTAGATTTAGCATGCTAAGTTTAGATTTTAAATCTTAACAAAAGTATAATTTACTTCATTTTTACAAATAATTATCTAGCGAGAAATTATTTAAACTAAGTTAACTCCAAAGACAGAATAAATAAATTTAGTTTCAATCTTAAGGAATAATTTAATCTAATCTTAAATCAAATACTATTTATTAATAAATAATGAGATCACTCACCACTTCCTCCACCGCCATATCCACCGCCACCACTGGAGCCACCATAACCTCCTCCACCTGATCCTCCACCACCATATCCGCCACCTCCGGATCCGCCACCGCCATAACCTCCTCCACCACTGGAGCCTCCATATCCTCCTCCACCAGAACTTCCACCTCCATAACCGCCACCACCGGAGCCGCCATATCCACCACCGCCTCCTGACATTCCACCATAACCTCCGCCGCCACCACCTTTACCTCCGCCTCCGTAACCTCCGCCTAAGAATGTATATTATATATAATATGTTTTATAATTTCAATGTCATAGAATAGTCACTGATATTTTCAAACATTCATATTCTGTGCTTTCATGTCTAAAGTTCCCTGCTAAAACTCATAAAAACTGAACAAGGCATCAAATAATTGGCTTTATATAAAAAATACAAAAACATTTTCAATATTCATTGTTTTTCATTCATAACTCAGGACTTGATTTAAGTAAACTTTTGAGATCAAAAAATTATTGACTAAAATTAAATTTGCCTTAAATAGAGTTATAAATTCCATTTAAAGGATCAAAACAAATGACTTAAACCTGGATTAAACTTAAGCCGAGTATTGATCTGATTGGGGGTCTGACATAAAGCGGGTACAGAACTGTATATTCTTTAAACATCACAAGAAATATATGGAAATAATTTTTTTTTAAAACTACACGTTTTCAAAATACGCCTATTTGTCACCTATTTCCGTACCTCCACCGCCATAACCTCCACCACCAGATCCTCCTCCTCCGTAACCGCCTCCACCGGAGGAGCCTCCATATCCGCCTCCTCCGGAGCCACCATAACCTCCACTTCCTCCACCTCCGCCGCCATACATTCCGCCGCCACCACCGCTATAACCTCCGCCTCCGCCACCTTTTCCTCCGCCTCCGCCGCCATAACCTATTATTGTGAAAAAGTTATCAGGGTATAAATATGATGACAGGTTAACTCAATAAGTGATTTGTTTTAATAGAATTTTATTAATGAATTTTAATGAGTTTTTCGAAATGACATGAAATTATTAGAGAAAAAATAATGGGCAAGGTGATAATGAAATGAAATGCCACAAACAAACAAAAGATGAACTAATGATAGCTTTTGATAGGTTTGACCGAATTCATGACTTTGAGAAATGTCTTTTTAGAGGTCGGAGTGATTGACGTGTGTAAACGTAATGTGACATTTGGTATTAACCAAGATACATCAATTGCAGCATTTTTCAAGTCATAGATTTCGGCCTCTAGTAAAGAAATGAACTTGATCATCTTGTTTAACAAGAATTAGTATTCAAAGTATTTTTTTAAAAATGGGATGAACTTAGCCTCACATTTTAGTGATTCATTTTAGCTAGGTTAATTCAAATGAGACTCTATCTTACTGGTAATAAATAACCCAGGAAAGCCTTCAGAAGAAGCCTCAAGGTAAAAAATTGGTTGGTAGTAAATACCTCCACCTCCGGAACCACCGCCTCCATAGCCGCCACCTCCAGAGCCGCCATAACCTCCACCTCCGGAACCTCCAGAGCCACCATAACCTCCACCTCCGGAGCTGCCGCCTCCATAACCACCGCCTCCGGAACCGCCGTATCCTTAAAAGAGGAAAATATTATTTAGTTTTTAAATTATATCAAAGAAATGAGCCGTAAATTCAGCAAAAGTGAGTCATTAACTCATTTGAGTGACTATTAGTGGACGAGTGATCACATTATGCCTGAGGATGATTACCCCTAACAGGGAAGGATTGTCAAGCAATGATTTATTAGCTTGTTAATTTCATTAGTTAAGATATTTGGAAGATAAATGTTTTATTTTGTTTTGTGTTAAAAAGAAATTTGCAATTTATCTTGTTAAGTTAGATAAAGATGAGAAAATATTATTAAGGACTGACCTCCTCCGCCACCACCTTGGCCACCATATCCACCTGCAAGTTTTTACATAGAATTTTTAATGAGTGAAAAGTGTATTTTTAGTGAAAATGTTTAAAAAAAGAGTATAAATAAAAATATAATAAATAAATAAAGAATTCTTGTCTTCCGTTATATAATCGATAAAAAAAAAGTGTAAATAAATTTTGAAAACATTTTGTAATTCAAACGACCGGTAATTAAAGGATAAGTTGTTTTGGGGCCTCAAAAGTGACAGAAATATTGTGTGAATTCCTGTTTTAGAATTAATCCCCGTTTGAGTCAATCATTAAAATCATTCTTTGCTTTAAAAATAATCTTTTGACAGATATATGCAAAAGGTATATGATATGAGGGGTCACCAAAGGGTACACAAATATTTAAGTTTTAAGAGTTATTTATATCAACAAATGCTTTGAACTACACTTAAAGCCAATCAATCAATAAAAAAATAATAAAAAAATCAATACTTAAATAAATAAACAATAAAATAATGAAAATTCTTTAAATAATTTCTCCTTGCTTAAATTATTCTTGATTTAAGTGAATTTGTAATTTTATCTCCTTATTAACATTACTTAGGAAATAGTCTAGACACTTATCTTGTTAGTTTAAGTTTAAATTTATTAATATATTCTGACTTATTTTAGCCCATAATCTGTCAAAAAGCCTAAGATTTTATTCAAATAACACCAAAAAATTCAACGAATTTTATGCTAATAATTATTAAATATTTAATAAATTTTTAATAAATTCATATAAAAACTCATTTATTTCTAATTCATTTCCTAAGAATACTATTTTAGTCTTTAAATGAACTCAAAATGAGTTCAAATTTGACGAAACATTTATTAATAACTAATAACTATAAAACTTAAGTTAAAGGGAACCGAAGCCTACCTCCACCTCCGCCTCCGTATCCGCCGCCTCCTCCGCCTCCATAACCTCCTCCTCCTCCACCCATTCCGCCACCGCCGTAGCCACCTCCACCACTACCTCCGTACCCTGGATCATTTATAAAATATAACTACCCTTGGTCAACTTATTACAACCATAGCATGGTCAAAGTAAAGAATTACAAAAATGATCCGGCAAGTTTCTAATTGGTGGATTATTGAAAATCTTGTCTAGCAAATTGTCTAACAAACCTCCTCCGCCTCCTTTTCCGCCACCGCCGCCGCCTCCATAGCCTCCACCACCGCTGCCTCCGTAACCGCCTCCACCACTACTGCCTCCGTAGCCGCCGCCACCACTACCGCCACCTCCGTAGCCGCCACCACCACTACCACCGCCACCGTAACCGCCGCCGCCACCCATTGACCAACTGGTGTGGACGGCAGCCAAAAGGCACAGACATACCAACGAGTATTTCATTTGTATTTTTTTTGGTATATATTTTGAAAAATTCAGTCTTTTTTTATACAACAAAAATATAAATTAAATATAAAAACGAAAAATAAAACTTTTGGATGACTTCTATCACAGCATTCACTATACGTTTGTCTCACTTCAAGAAATATATTAAAGTGTTCACCACTTTTGAGTACTGTTTTCACTCAAATAGAGAGTGAAAATGTATTGGAACGAAACAGAACTTCTCGTGGATAAGAGCACAGTTCTGTTTACTTTTTACTGAAGTCCGTTCAGCAAATACTCCACTAAAAAGCGAAACCCGGACTCAGTTTTTATATGAGTTTCGGCGAACAATCGATTGGCGTATAATAAAAGTAGTTATCATATAAGAAGAGAGTGAACTCTCCCACAGAAAGTCAAATGAGAAGTAAGAAAAGTAGGAGAACTTAAGGAGGAGTTGAGCTCAGGAGTGGACCACAGACTAGAAGAACAACATAACAATCGAGACCAGTGCCGGAGTAATGCTTAGAGAACAACACAATTGGGATCAGTTCTAAAAAAACTTGTGATATGCCATCAACTGGTGATTAATCAACAAAAACAAAGATTTCTTATTCTTTTCTGTCAATCATTAAAATATATGATTAGGTTTTACACATCACTGACTCTCATAATATATAACTAAAGGGATGTCTCAACTGAAGAGTAACACTGATGTCAAGGTTGTCATCAAAAGAGAAAATTATAGAAAATTAGCCGAAAAAAACTGTTACACAATAGTCAACACAAAAGACAATTTCAGAGACAAAATCCAGACCTAAATATAAGGCACACATAAAAACAGTTGTGATTTATGAGGAAATAATACTTTAATGTATGAAAAAAAAGAGTTGAGAAACGAAACAAACAGTTTATCTCAAGAGAAGTATAGCTAAGATTATTATTCAAATCCATTGGAGAAAATTACAGTTCAAAACCTATTTCAGAGTTTTTGATCCAATATTTGATAACAAGTGTTATATAAATAGCATAAGAAAAATAACGAAATCATAAATCAATTAATTCGTTGCGAATCTATTTCTGATTTGCAAAACACTGTATAATAATTGGATTAAAATATGTTTCAATAAAGGCTAAAAATAAGCATGGCAATCAAAGTTGAATACGTGTTTGCTCGGGATAAATATGTAGCGAAATAAATACTCTTTACTACTTGTAAATTATGTTTGTGCCTCACATGCTCTAGGGAAATTTCTCAGTAATTATCCAAATTTAGAAAATTCTGTTTTTATTGGCAAACATTTTATTCAATACATTTTAATCACTTATAATAACCCATTTTTGGGGATAAATCATTGATTAAATGGTTATATGTGCTTGTTCATTTGAATTTATAATTTATTTGTTGCCTGATGATTTTTCTTTGTGAATATTTTAAATAAAATACTAATTTCTAATTCACTTTAGAAAATGAAAACAGAAAAATACAAATTGAAGCCAACGTTTGCCCTCAAAATAGTAATAGTTTTTTGTTTGAATAAATCATTTTCTTTAGAGAATTCACACAATTTTTACAGTAATTTAAATAATCATTCGATTGTGTTATGGTTTTATTGAGAACTCAGAATAATTGTTAGAACCCATAGAATCGGAGGGACTCTTAAAACTCATTGTATTTATTCCTTTTGAATGTACTGTTATTTGACCGAAGATTTAAGAAAATTAGGATTTTTTTTATTGAATTCAATCTTTTTTTCTGAGGAATTTGTTCTGAAATTTCCACAATTAATAGATAACCTGGCTATTTTATTCACACATATTAAAATAATCAAGGTGTTCATCATAATAAAGCAATAAATTTTAATTTATCTATCTTATTTTTCTTCAAATTAATTATTTTTTTTTGTTTATTTAATTTAAAAGGAAAACTTTTTGTAACTAGGTGAAAAACTATTTTGACTAATATAGTTCAAACGATTTAGGAAAGTAAGGGATGATAAATGGGTGCACTACCTCTTGACTATCCCTTTTCCTCAAAAGGAGATTATTTTATGAAAGAGTGAACGAAGAGAAAGGGAAATACATTCGAGTATTAGAGTTAACAGTTATTGTTATGCCAGAGATGGTGTCCCACTTCTGACCAGTTTATTATTGTTGGCTGTGTTTCACAAATCAGTCATTAAAGCGATAGAGAAATAAGAGAATCAACTCTTAATTCAAAGAGAAATAAAAAAATATATATCCAAAAGAAAATGAAAATTAAGATAAATATTATATAAAACTATATTTTCTTCAATTCTCTACAAAAAAACTAATCGAAAGTTAAGTGAAATTTTATGCCAAACACAAATAAGAAATTACCTACTTCATTTCATTATGACTTTCATTTCTTTTTATTTTATTTTATGAATATCTTTCCAGTAATTCTCTTATCCAAATAAATTGCTTTTTATAATATACTCTCTCTCTCTCTCTCTCTCTCTCTCTCTCTCCCCTCCCTCTCAAAAGCAGTGGAGAGTGAGCTCAGGTGCTGTCAATAATGGAAATCAGGCGAATAGTTATTAATAATGACATAATTCTACTGTAAATACACTGAAAGGCAAATAACCTGAAAAAAAGTTGAATTAAATGTTTCGTCAAAAATGAAATCAAAGAGAAAAAAAATTTAATACAAATAAGAAAAACGCTTTTAGGAGAGCCTTCTTTTCGAGTAAACAATTATCTAATGCCTTATTTTGAAGTCTTTTGCCATAAAAACTAGTAATTCATTTGATTTCATCTTTTATTTATCACTCCTTTTATTAAGTATTAATCATTTATATTCATGAAGACTTTTATCCTGGTTAGAATGGACTTAATAATTTAGGAATATTGAAACTTTTTAAGCACTTTTTATATGATTAAAGTCTTTTATTTATTGAAAATTGTTTTTTAAAAATATTTCTTTTTATTGAATATAAATTTGATTTTAATTTTTCATTCATTTGTAAAATAATATGAAATGTTTGACAGAAATGCTATTCTGTTCAAACATTTTATGTCAAACAAATCACTGTTTGATATGAGTCAAAGTATTGTTAATAAAATCAAAATTAACCTGATCAGATACTTTTTTGGGCTGAAATACTTAATAATTTCCGATATGTTTGACAAGAATTCAATGAGAAATACATTTAAACTGTTTTTTGATTTTCAATGAATAAAAAAAAACTTTTTTTAAATTAAAAACAAATTTAAATAATTTTGTTATCAATTTATCTCGATTTTCAGGAAAAGGATAGATACATATCCAGGCAATTATACAATTAATCAATTAAAATCAAGTCAATATCCAAGATAATTTAAACCAGTAGTTCATTTTAATAGATTATATCTCTTTTAGGAAATCATTAAGAAGATTGCTCTAGTATCATTTATTTTGACCTTTTACTAGATTTATTACTAGGGTGACCAGATAATAGTTAACATAATAAGCTCAATTAAACAGTTCTTTAATTAAGCTAGTTAAATTAATGAAATTCAACCAGAATTTTATTAACACATTATTAATACTATAATTGGATTTAATAAGTGTTTTTGTAAATCTCCTTGTTTAATTTATAAGCATATTAATTATTAAATACATAACTCTTGTCACCCCATTTATTGCTAACACTTTGTTTGGGGGGAAAATGTTTAATACATTTATTTGATTATGGATTCAAAGTTCAAAATCGCATTAAAACAAAATTTTCTTTTATTGAAAAATACTATTTATAGCAAGAATTCTATATTATCTAACATTTCGTGAATCAGTAATGAATAAATTGGGCTTTTCATCGACCCGGGGCTAAAAGTATATCAATCATATCTTGGTTGAACACAAAAATTAATTAAACTGTCTATGAAACTACTATTTATTTGATAATTAGTTGACCAAGGTGAAGTTTGTTGTGTACACGACAATGTATGTGTATACGAGTGACTATTGTGAACAATGAGCTAGCACAATCTTATTGATTGATCTATTGCTTTAAATAATCGGAGGTCAAACACATGTCAGCAGAAACGCCACTCCACTCATGAGAACTTTATTTTTAAAATAATTACCATGAACATATCATTAAGAATATTTAAGTCAACGTTTTTATTCTTTAGTTCATTTTAATTTAATTTAGATTGCTCAATTTAATTTTTTATTTCTTCTTTTAAGCTTTTATTTATCGCCTTGATAACATTTTGAAAATTTAAAGGAACAGCACAAAAAGTGTGGCAAAGACTTGACCTGAGCTCAAGTAATAAAAGTTAAACTTTTATCAAAAATAAGTGTTTTTTCTATTCCTATTATTTTTATTATTTAAATTACGGGTCAATTATGTTTAAGCTTGCACAAATTAAAATTCATTCTTTGTTGAATATATTACCTTGGTGCTTTAGGGAAATGTTTGGTAAATATTGAAACTAATCTGAGATCTAATCTCTGATTATTTAAGCACTTCTCAAATGATACAATTATTGGATATTCATCAAGAATTTAAACAGCTATTTAACCTAGCTTATAATTATATATAATCAACTAGTTCGTGTTAAATATTTCCTTGATTATATAATTCTTAGTGAATTTTCTATTCAAGACATAAATATTGAAAACATTTTAGAAAATAAGAAATTTGACGAAATCTATTGAATCGTAATATATCGTGAATATCATTGATTTAAATTGAACTAGATAACATTTAAACTGTACTCAATGAGTAAATATAATGATAAGAAATATTGGATTTCAATTCCAAGAATAATAATTAAAGTTTAAAGAAATTGCATTCTTATTATGTATTACAGGTATTGACAAAAACAGATATACTCTAATCATTAGTTAATAAAATGTGAGTTTAGGTATAAAATGATAAGAATTCGATAAAAACAAATCATTTAACAAACGTTTAGCCACTCTTTCACTGCAATCGTTATTTAGGTTAGAGTTTAGATAAAAATTGGAGAAATAGTAGATTTTATATTAGAGTAATTCAAATAAGGACACTTCAATCAAATAGGATGACCAAGGGGAATGTGTAGAAAATATTGGCCAAGAGCATCTAATTCTTATAATAAATTCGAATTGAGTTTGTGGTTAACACTTAAAATTAGGATTAAATTTATATTTATTTAAATTTATTTCAATTCGCCTAGAACATATTGCCTAAATTGAATTTAATTGATTGAGCCTGGTGGTCTTCATTTTAATATATATCTCTCATTTTATAGGGAAACGTATTTAAGCCTTCAATTTATCTAAATTTAATTTTAATATTATTTTCTCCATTAATTTAACTCTTGTTCTAATTAGTCATTAAATTAAGAATTTCCCCAAAAATTCTTTTATTTATATTTATTTTATTAGAAAAAATGCATTAAATAAATAATTGACTGCAAATAAAAAGATAATTTTAAAAACTTTCGATAAAAGACATTTAAAATAATATTTTTGGTTTTATTTTCATTAATCAAAAAATTTTTCGCTATAAAAGGTATTCATAAAAAGTTGATTAAAAAATAACCGCTTTTTGAAGAACTTCACGAAAATTAAGATAAGGAATAAGAGAGTCATAAATATTATATAATAATAGAAAAAAATGTGTAAAAAATATTTTTTATATAAAATTTATTTTTTTTGAAAATGAAATTTCTTTTTCACTCTTATAAACAAATGAATAAAATTTTAAATTATATAATCACACGATATGTTTAAAAACTACTGGTTCATTTTATTTTTTATTAGTGATAACTTAGCTCCTAACAAAAATTAAGATCTTATCTAGCTTATTTTATTTGGCAAAATAATTTTTTGGTTATTATTATTATTATTATTATTATTATTATTATTATTATTATTATTATTATTATTATTATTTTCTTTTACAATACAAATATAACAAAAATAATTAACATGCAAAATACTTTTAACTCTGATTGTTGATCAGCCCGAGGCTAATATCAGGATTTGATCTAGGCAAAATAAATAACAAATCACTTGTGCCAAGAGTTTAATGGATTTCTATTGTATTCATTTCTATTAATTAAATTTATTGAAGAAATATTGTATTAATATTTTTTATCTAAAGAAAAGCAATGCTTCAGAAAATCAAACATTTTATCATTTGTGACATAATTTTCAAATTGAAAGCAAATCTTAACTCTTATTTCTCTGTTTTAATAAACACTAATAGCAAACACTTATTAACATTTTGATAGAAAAATGCCAATAAAAATGTAAATCAAATAAATACTAAACTTATAAATGAATTTAATATTAATATAAAAAAAATAAATTATAATTCACTTCTCTATTCATTCATCAAATAAGTGTTAAATCCGTTTTTCAATTGAAAAGTGAAATAAAGAAAACATAAAATTTTATTATCAAAACAAAAGATAGAAAATACTAAAAATGAAATCTCTTATATCCTGAAACTTTTAGCTCGAAGTAAATGATTTTTTTTCTAAATAATCAAAAGTTATTTTCAATTTTTTTATCGCATATTTGATGAGTGGTATTACCTTAAGAGAAGTGCTTTTCATTACAATTACTAATAATATCGATATCATAGTTCTATCGATGGGTTAAAAATAGAGATAAGAAATGAACTTTTCTTTAGAAAATATAATTAAATAACTCTGAGAATAAGTGTAATCTATCAGATTTAAGATATGAGATCGCACTCAGAATATAAAATAAGGCGAATATTATTGAAAGGCTTATTATTGTGGACTCATATCAAATAAATCTTATTTTTTTGTGTAGAAAATTGTTAAGAAAATTGGCTCAGAATTACAAATGAAGTTTTCCATCAAAAGTAAGCTCTTGTCAATTTTATGTTTGATAAATCACTGGACTATTATTTTTTTCAATACAATTCCAGTGTTGAGCCATTCATTCAAAGAGTGAATTGAATAAAAAATTAATCCTAATTTCAAATATATTTTGTAATATTTTCAGTGTTTAATCAAATAATTTCTTTTATTGATTAGAATCTAAACGAGAATTTTAATGAGAATTTCATTCACTTCGACTGCAAATAAAAAGACTATTATTTATAATAAATTTCTTTTTCCTATTCTCTACTGATTTAAGAGTGAAAAATAAATTTTATACTCATTTTTATCATTTATTTTATACCTTATGTGTGATTATTATTATGTAATAAATAAATAGAGAATAACCTCAATAGTTATTAAATGAAATTTCTCTTTCTTAACAACTTATCTTGTTCATTTTTCAATGAAAGTTTTGTCTTATTGCTAGAGCATTTTTAAGAGAACATTACTATTAATTATTATTATTTAATATATTAAGCAATAGATTATATAGAAATTGAAAAATTATTTTCTTAATCCCTTTTCGTAATCAATCATTCATTCATTGCTTTTATTTAATAAAACTATTATATCTTTAAATGCTTTTCATTAATACCTTTTAATTTCTAATTAAGGCCTGTTTGCGACCCAACTCTTATTGATAGGATTAGTTGGTAGCTCATACTGTGTCTCATGTCCTGATGCCAAGAGCATAAAACCATGTGTCTGTGCTATTAAGGACGGGCTTTCAGAGATTAGATGCGGCGGAGGAGACAATCCTTTAGATCTGAAGAAAGTGTTCTCGATTATAGGGGCAAAGGGAAAGATACAGTTCGATCACTTCTATCTGACTAACGGTGCCATCACTACACTCGAAGATTATGTAAATACAGTATTTCATGAGTACTGTTAACCCATGACTTGAGTAAACTTATGGTTATTTTAAAAATGATTTTTATATAAATTTCATATTTCAATGATATTCAAGATGTTTATTTAGCTAGTTAAATTATGCTAATTGTTTGGATATGCTAAATTAACATGACCAGGGATAGTTTACTCAAGTCATGTGTTACTTTTGATGACGTCTTCATTCATTGCACTTAAGATTATTTATATTTTATTCACACAATTATTACGGAATTTAATCCTAAATTTGATGAATAAGAAAATGATAAAATTGTTTTGAGTGGAAAAGTTGCAAGTTTTAGACCAATTGACCGAGATAAAAAGATAAATTATTAAGATTAAATTTTAATTATCTAGATTAAAATAATTAGGGTCTTAATTAACTTATTATGTTTAATTGATTTAATCACATATTTTTAAAATACAGCAAATTATCTAGTTAACTTTATGGCTTTCTTTTGAAATATTGGTGGGAAGATTAACAAGATAATTATCAAGAAAATTAATTTCTTTCTTATATTAGTATTTATGTGAAGAAATTAATTTCTTCATTATAATTATCCTTGTTAAATACTCTTGCCTAATTACCATATTTCCCAAGGTATAATCACTTTTAAAATATGCTAGTCATAAAAATTTTTAATAAAAAAGCATTTTCTATTAACTTATCATGATAAATAATCATTTAATTACTTTTTTAAATGATCAAGGTATTTGGGAACGTGTCCTTTACTATAATAGAGATAATCGATGCCTTCGCTTTGAAGAAGATCTCAAAGAACTCACTGATAGCCTCATCGGACACAATACAAGAGTTCAAGCAAACAGGAGATAGCTCAATTACTGATGCAAGTGTACCGGAACTGTTCGAGGCACTAAGCTCTTTGACCTCGGTCAATAGAATATTTTTAGAGCTACTTAAAGTGAAAGTTATTCCCGACTATGCGTTCAAAGTAGTGAATGGAAGGCAAACTCTCCTTAACTCAATTCACCTGAATTTTGGTGGAGCAAAGTTTGGTAGTCTTCAGAGTGTTGGCAACTATGCCTTCTATGTCCTTGATAATCTTAATTATGTATCCATTGCTAATCAACCGATTAAACTATTAAAAGAACACTCGTTTGACTTCGAGAGATCCAACTCTATAAAGTTTCAACTTTACCTTGATGCTACTCATGCAAAGGGTAATTATTATCAAAGCACCTTGCTCATATTAAAATTAGTTAATATTTTTAATATTTTGTCCATAAAAATATGAAATATAAACTTTACACTTTTAACAAATAATTAACTAGATCACATAATATTTATCAATTATTCTAAAAATACATAATGTAATCTTGCTCATTTGACAGACTCAATATATGAGCCAGGAATATTTATGAACGCAAAGCGTCCCATGGAAATCGAACTAATGTATAACAACTTGGAAAGTCTGAGCGAAAAGGTATGGAAGGGTGTTCTCGATTTACCCGATGAGAAACAGGTGATCCTAAACGTAGACCAAAACGAATTCGGGTGCAATTGTGACATGCGATGGATGGTCGCGGGTAAAGACAAATACCAGTACAGAGTATTGGGCGCCGACTGTAAGTCAACCGGAGATTCAATATTCGATCTAAGCCTCAACGCAACTCGATTTGCAAATTGCCATTGAATTACACGAAAAGTGATGATTAATTGCTAGAATCAAATTCATATTATAATTAAAAATCGGATATATTTTATGAGCTTTAATTTTATGGCTGAACCCAACCCTCGGGCTATTGTTTGGGTTTTAAAAACTTTATTTATTAACATTATTGTAATTAAATGTTTTTATAACAATTTTCTATTATTTCAATAAAATCTGATTTAAAAGCAATAGATTTATATTAATAATAATTTTTTTGGTTAACTTTTATTTACATTCATATAATTAAAAGGGTATTTGATATTTATCATGCTAATTTATAGAATTATATTAGAAATTTAAAGCTTATATTAAATGTTAATAAAGAGTAACAATAAAATAATGGGGTTTTTATGTCTTACAATTGGTTTAATTAACATAAAATAAATATTAACGTCTGGACAGAGGGCTATATATTTGACATAATCTCTTGTTTGTATCGCACAGGTATTGCATTATATTAATTTTCATTTCCGTTATGCATAGCCACGCTCTCCCAATAACAACTTTATTATAGATTATTCATCAAGATCAAATTTCTTGTTTTGCATTTAATTAACATAATTAATAATTTGTGTAATTAATTTTATCATGATTATTTTATATGTTTTGCTAGCTCAATATATGCAAGTTGAATTTTTTATCATACTTCTTGGGTACCCCTCTTTTGCAGCCGATAATTAGGGATTCCCTTTAATAACAATAAAAAACAATTCTGAGCTAAAAATCTGAATAAATATATTGGAAAAAATTATAGATAAAAATGTAAAACCCATTTAGATTAATGAAATTGATGTTAATGAGTCCTGGCATTAGTTCTAAGTTTAACTAGTTAAATAATGAATAAAAAATATCGCGGAAACACTTATCGTTTAATATTAATAGCTTTGAAATGTCTTCAAAATATTTATTCATTTTATGTATAATTATATTATTAAAAATACTATTAAATCATATAAACTGCCAGAGATTTTACCCGAACAGATTTGGAGGTAATTATGGTCTTTTATTTCCTAAAAACTATGTAATCAATTAATTAAGAACTCATTTAAAAACACTTTTTATTAATTAATTTTCTTAAAACAAAAGACTTTTTATATAAAAAACTCTAAAATTTAAATAATAGTTAAATAAATAAAAGGGGTTTCTCTTAAAAATAAAATTTTATACAAAATTAAACTAAAGTTTGAATTTTTAATTCACTTTTTATATGAATTTGATTTGAATAATGAGTTTTAAATTAATTTACAAAATATTTGAAAACTGTGTTAACCAGTGATTAGATTTTAAATAAGATTTTACTTAAAAACTCATTTAATAAATCATTTTTTTCTCTTATTTTAAGTATTAAATCGTTTTAGAGGAACAGTCCGTCCGTTTGGCACAAGTCCTCTGCCCATAACGGGTATGAATATAAGGATGACAACAATGGGTGGCCGAAGACGTTTCCCTACATTTTTACCGACATTTCCCGGTAGGAAACGTTTCCCAAAACCCACTGAAATAATCAATATTAACGTCAAAGTAAAGGATAAGAAACGCAACCAAAACAACAGACGTTTCCGACGGCGCAGGAATCGTATGAACCGAAACCAACCGCCGAATCTTATCGAACGGTTAAGACTACTGTTTGATCCCTCGCGCTATGGTTTCAGTCCATTCTTTCAGAGAATATTCAGACCTTATGGTAGTAATGGAAACAACTTTGAGAATAGGTTTCCAAACAGAGCTCGAAGAAGACGAAGACCTCAACGCAATAATAATAATAATAACAATAATTAATCCCTTTATTCTGACCTCAGATTTGGTGTTCAACTTATCATCAAATTGTAAATAAAGAGTAAAAATAAAAAAGTCATTCAAAAGTGTATTTCCTATCGTTTTGTAAATCAATTTCTTATATTATATTTTATAACAATAAAAGTGAATAAAATTAGATTTGAGTGAAAAGAAAAAAAAACCAGAAATTATTATAAACTTAGAGATGAAAAGATCTGAGTTTCCCTTTTTAATAGATAAGATTGAATCGCACAGAATAACAACACAGGAATAGCATATAATTCCCTTATGACTATATATAGAACTATTATTATTAGGATAATAATAAAGAATTGAACTAGTTATTTTTTTCTTGAGCTAAAGTGATGTGTCATTTATTTGAATTCAAAACATGAAATGCGTTATCAAATGATAAAAACCCATTAAGACTATCATTAGATAATAATAGATAAAAGATATATATATTAAACTTGACACCACCAAGGTGGTTGGAAAATATTTTTAAAGTTACTAGCTTTTAAGATTTATTATTTTAATTAAATATCCATGATCAATTTAAATAACCATAATTTTAGCTAGTTACTTTAGTAAGCAAGCTTTGATTTTGTATTTTATACTAACCACCTTGCTTATATTTAATTATTCTAATTATAGTTTGTTAAGTAATTAAAATCATTACGTGAGCGCTACTAATGAAATTAATTAAACTAGATTAAAAAAACTTCTGGTAGGGATAATAATTTATTCAAAATCAATTATCTATAGTAAAATATGCACGATCATTTGCACGATTTAGCTAATACCAGGTATAGCTAACTCTTTGTGATGTAAAACTTGTGAACTCAACCTTAAAAATATTAATTTAAGTTTTAGTTTAAGGAAACCCATAAAGTCTTTCAAAGAAGGAACTGATCGTAAAGTCTGTCCACGAATGTAATCGTGAGTCAGTACACTGAGTCTTACCCACTGTCTGTCACACCGTTTACTAATTAATTAAGTTTTGTTTCGGCACAGAATAAAACTAATTAATAATTATATAAAAAAAGGCAAACAATGAATGAAAGGCTGAATAACCAAACGATGAATATTTGACACAAAAGTAGTGATGAATAAAACAAATGACTAAATAATAGTCCAAAAGAAACAAAATGTTGAGTTTATCTGTTTTGGGGAAAGACTTCCGCATCCATTGCCTACAAAAGCCATGAGATATGAATTAACTTTAATTGTATTAACTATTGTCTTGAATTCAATAAGAAATTCATTGTCTTTAAGAGAAAGTAAACACTTTCGAAGACAAACCAATTCAAGCGCTCAGAATAAGACTCAGAATAAATTTCATTTACGTAAAGAAGAGTTATTTATATTGAAAAAACTTTTCAAAAAACTTGGTCCTCCTGGTATGTACCTAGTTAAAATTATTATATTAAATTTCTATTTAAATTAAACTATCTTGCTAATATGAATATAAATGTTAGTTAGAGTCTGTTTTATCAGGTAAATTTACTGCATAATTTAAATTTACCTATTTAAGATTTTGATTAATTTGAAAAATAGATAATCTAGGCAATAACCCTAATCAAATTTAATTCAAATTTATTCCTAAACAATAGTCTTGGAATAAATGCTTAAATGATTAGGAGATTAGTATTTGATTAATGGGTAAAACAAACAAAAAAGTTGTAAAACAAACAAAACTTTTGGAATTAAAAGATTTGTTTGGAAATAAAAAAAATTGTTTAAACAAAAAATCATTTAAAAAGGAAACCATAATCTCTGTTAAGTTAACCACAGATTTCAATGAAATTTTTTTTTAATTAATATTTAAATTATTTTTCACTCAAAAATCATTGATTTTCAAACAAAACATTAATTATAAAATAGAATATATTTATTCAAAAAATGAGATTTTCCTCATTAAATAGAGAACAGAATTAATTTGTTTTGTGTCTCAGGGTATGGGGTCACCAGTCCTGCATACATCAATCCAACTGTTGCATCCAGTGCTCCTCCACTGTCTACAGGACAACCAAATCCTATGACCAGTGCTGCCCCGGCCACCAGACGTTTCAGACAAGACAGGGGTCGACATAATAGGAAATGGAGGAGAAGACACAGACAAAGGAATAACAGGAATGATAGGAATGAGGATCTCTTCGCTAGACTTCAATTAGTTTTGAATCGGCAAAACTTTCAGCACTACTTTCGTTCATCGGTTAGAAGAAGGCATAGGACTAGAGTTCACAGGAATCCACATAAAGTCAATAGAAAAGCACAGCACAGGTCTGGAAATGACAGAACCAGAACTCAGAAATCAATGAATAATAGAAGAGTTAATAATAATAGAAATAATAATAAGCAAAGACTGAGAAAGAGTTAAATTAAATGTGTAAACAAACACTATTAATATTGTGATCAAATTAGCTTGATCAAATGGTGTAATATATTTTACATTTGAAGAGCCTTGGTCAATAATGCTATTAAGGTTACCAATAAGGTTAAGAAATAATATGGGATTAGATTTGAAAGCATTTTTAGATAATTTCAGTAAAAAAAGAGAGATGTCATACATACCTAAATGACCAAGTCAAATTTAGACAACAGAATTTTTATTATACATATTTTTAGTTGTAATAAGT
>JAQFZM010001129.1:0-20818 GCA_034695785.1 Galumna obvia | reverse complement strand
TTAATGTCTTTCGCTGTCAGTTATGGCAAAGAAGAAGAGCTAATAGTTTGCGCTCAACTTATCATTAAATTTGGAGCTAATGTTAAGTCTATCGACAAAAACAGTTTCTCTTCACTAATATATGCGTTCAAATCGTGAAATTCTGGTCTCGTGGAGGAACTGATAAGAAATGACGCGGATATCAATCACTCCAATAGTGAGGAATTGAATGTATGCCAACCATGGATGGGCAAGGGGGTACCAGTGGGCACCCCCTCTAGGCAAATCGAGTCAGGCATACCCCCCCTAGGAAAAAGGTTGGTATACCCCCTCCCCTGAAAAATTTGGCAAAATTTGAGAAAAAATTTAGTGAAAAATCGACAAAAAGCTGTAATTTAGTAAGAAAAATAACAGAAAATTTAGTAAAAAGGCACAAGATCGTCAAAATTACAGTTTTTATGCTATATTTTTTGCTCTAATTTTTATGACAATTTTATAAAAATGCCTTTTTTTGTCAAAAATTTATTAGATTATTTCCTTAATTATAATAAATACACTAAATTTGATCTAAATATTGTGAAAAATGTCATATTAAGCCGTTTAAACGCGTTTTAACCTATTTTTAGCATTTTTAAGCGATTTTGAAAAAATGCCCCCTACCCCCCTGGTCGAAAAATTTTCGTTACTCCCCCTAGGCTCGCTGACCTTGCCAATCCCTGTATGTCAACACACAAATACTTTATAATAATTTACAAACTCTGAAGAATACAATTGAATCGATTGAAATTATGAGTGAACCTCAAAAACCTGAAGCCCTAACCCTTTCCTTCACTTTAGGGATAAACTCAATTAAAATAAACAAAATATTAATTTAAGAACTTTTTATCGTTAAATCTGTTGTCATTCAAATCAATGAAATATTATTTAATCAATTCTTACCTCTTCTTCGGATCGACTCTCGAGTTCTCTTCAAATCTTTGGCTATAATTGTCGGTCATTTGTACTGAAAATTAAATAAGTTTTTATTTAAACTTTTATCAATAAAAAGGTTTCATTTGTTGTGAATTTGATCTTGTTAAATAATACGTGTAGTCAAATACAAAACAAGATCATTTTATTTTTATTTGAATTGTTAATTTAATTTATTTTTCTATTATATTATTAATTAGTATTTTTAAAATAATAATAAATCAAAATAGCAAAAAGTACCCCACAATATGAATTGAACCCCAGATATGTTATTAGAGGTATACTTTAATACTGAGCCACTGATATATCTTTGAAACTTTAACTTTAATTTGTTAATATAAAAATTCATTGATTTTCATTAAAACAAATAAATTTTAATAAATTAAACAAAATTTATTTAAATACTTTAAAATGTTTTTGAAAATATGTTTTAAAAGAGAGAAAATCAAAATTTAAATTTAATTGAGAATAATTTTCAATTATTTTTAAATAATAATTTCACTTTTGACAAAATCGCAGTTTTGTCGCATTTTGAAATTTTACCCTTAAATACCATTACTTTGCTATTTAAAAAATAATCCCTTTAATAATAAAGATATAACTATTATTTCCCCCTTCCCTTTACATTGCATCATGATCAAACTCTATAATAAAAATATCCTGACCAATGACTATCAATTATTCAAGCGCGCATTTTAAAAAATCCGAAACTAATTTATTACATATTTTTAAGGTTATTTATTAATAATAACCATCTCTTTTAGCAGATGAGCAGAGATGACTCTTTTGGTATACCACCCCATTTAGTCATCCCTGCTCTAAGTCATCTTTCCATTATTAATGAAACCATTTTTCATGAATCATAACAATCATTAAATGGTTTTATATTTCAAATAAACTAAATATTTGGTCACAAAAAGTGTTATTTAAATGAATTTGAGGCTAATATTTAAAACAATTTTTTATATTAGTTTACAATTAATATATAAACTGTTTGTAACGTATTTTCGGTAATTATTAAAATTTTCATTAAAATAATCTCAAAGTAGAGAGAATTCAAATTCATGTCTTACTTTTTAGTCAATTTCCAGCATAAGCTTACCCTGAGACATGAGCAAGCACATTCCATTTACTCATATATAATTCTGATTAAAGAAATGAATTTATTACTAAATTGGTTTTATCTTGGTTAAAATATAATGATTCACTTAAAAATAGCCAGGTACATCATTATTAGAGGACAATTGGACCTATCATACTATAGGTATAATTTTAAAAATTATTTTTTTTAAATTAATGCCTTTTATTAGAATATTTAATAAATACTAATTCTTATAATAAAATATTTTAGTTTTTAAATGGAACTCAATATTCAATTAAAGGTAATTTTCCCCATTTTTTTGGTGAAAATAGAATCGATTGGTTTGAAAATTAATTGTTTTGTTTATATAGTTTTATCAGTCGTTCACACATTCAGTTAATGAAAAATTGATTAAATCTTTAGTAAATAACCATATGTTCGATGATTTGATCGCTTCATAACAATTTCATAAACATTTGAAAACAACTGAAATACTTTTGTATCAATACTTCAATACTTAACTCATTATTAATAAATTTTTTGATTTATTCGTTAATAAAATTAGTTCTAAAAAATGTCAAATAATTCAATTTATTCAGCGCTCGAATCAAATATTAATTAAAATATAAGAATTTACTTAAAGATTTTGCCTTGATTAAATTTCTTGCCACCGAACTCTCCCTCCCACGAGAAGTACTCTTTAACGAGTGTTTTAGTTTCCTCATTGTCTGCATCTAATTTCTTCCATTCATAGGACTCATAGTCTATCTGCCAGTCAGGCGATAGAGTAAATGCCAAATCGTGTCCCTTCCACACCCAAACACCAGAAATTGTGCTCTTATTGTCTTCTCCGAACAGAATCATAGATCCAAAAGCGTTTTTACGCATTTTGTCGAGTCTTTGAAACATTCCTTTAAAAACAATTGAATCATAAAATTTGTAACAAAAAAAAAGTAAAGAATTACCAGAAATAAGATTACAACTCATGAAAACTAGAGTCAGTTCGTCCGCGTATTTATATTGACAGAACCAAATCGAATAGTTTTGTTTATCAAACTTTTCCCAAAAGTAAGGAATAGACTTTTCTTCAGAATTATTAGAATAAAATCGTTTAAAGTCATCCATAACCCAATTTCTGTTCAAAATATACATTCATTTTAGAATACATTTAAACAGAAATGAATCAAATCATACCCTTTAGGATAGGCTTCAAATGGATCTTTAGATTTGGGTTCTAAAGACATATCTTCATCTCCACCCAAATCGTCATCTATGGGTTCTTTTTTAGTTTCTTTAGGTTTCTCTGGTTTTGGTGTCTTTTCTTTCTTTTCCTTTTTAACGGAACTCTCCGAAACTCTTTTGGCTATAATTTTAATAACAAATGAAAATAAAATAAAAATAAAAAAAAAGAGAAAAAAGTAATTACGAGCGCTTTCAGGTGTTATGGGTTTATCGCAGAGCTTTACGTCTCCCAAAACTTTTTTGAATTGTGTCTGATTTATAAGAGTATTGAACCAACGATTAACATTAGCGAAGGGCGAACGGAAGGACGGCTCCATTACGTACTGATAAAGTTGTAAAAGACTGACCGATACGACAATATCTGCTAAAGTGATTCGTTCGCCGACTAAAAAGGTTCGGTTCAACAGATGTTCGTTCAAATAACTAAAAATCTTTTTGATGTCAGTCTTTGAGCGTTCGATCGCAGCTTTGTTTGGCTGTATTGCACCCAAAGCCGGCAAAACCCACGTATAGGCCGGAGGAAGGATTTCGTTATCAGCGAAACTCATCCATTGAATAACGAGCGACTGATCGATGACTGTCTTTCCCCTCAACTGTTCGTTTGACAGATAATAAGCGATTGCATTGCTTTCAATAATAGATCCATCCTTTGTGTCCAACGCCGGGACCTATTGTTAAACAAAACAGTTATTCATTTAATTTAATATTAAAATAATTTAAGTTTAAAACAAAATAAATGTTAGATTTGATGAAATCTTCGCGAATCACAACAAACTCGAAAAGTAGGACCAAATCTATTCATTATTTCTCTCTTGTCTTACGATTAAAACAATTAATTTATTATTAGCCGTCTTTGAGAGAGAAATCAAATGACAACTAATTGTATGACAATACAAACCTTTCCAAAGGGAAACTTCTCCACAAACTTTGTCTGTGCGTTAGTTTCGCCTAATTTGAAGTCCGGCACCACTTCCAGAGGGACTCCACTGTATTGAGAGGCGATCTGTGCCTTAAACGCCCGATAATTGTTGTTATAAGTGTATAATTTCTGTAAAAATCAATTCGTTAGACATTATTTAAGTGATTATCAATAAAATAGAGTAAAAAGAATGTCTTCAAATATCGTACATTTGATGACATATTCTTGAGGTTCAGAAACTGAAACGAATCCGTCGACGACTCCAACCAAAAGAATGATTTCAACGGAAGTTGTGTTACACGTGATATCACTAACGATATGTCGATATATCGATTCCAATACATTGAAGTTTATATTCATCCAAAGAATATCGACAATCGATTTTAATTGACTTACAGTCAAATCTCATTTTCAGAATATTATTTATTAATTAAATTATTTTAAGAATTTATTTAAAAAATATTAAACACAAATCTAATGAAAAGCTTTTATTTATTTGATTTTGTCAGTTGTTTTTATTATGATTTAAAAAGAAATTCTCATAAAAGAGATGTTAGGAAAAACTTTGATATAATATTGAATTTAAAAGGAAAGTCCAACTCTTGTGACTGCAGTCATCCATTGTATTATAAGACTAGAGGTCGACATTTATATTAAAATATTCTTTAAAATAGTTTAAAACATATTTTTGAAGTTATAATGAAAGTCAAGAATTGGTCTCAAATATTAAATTAAAATATAGTTTTATATCTCATAATTAAAAAATAAATTCTTTGACTTTTAGTGAATTTTTGACTAAACTTTGAATTATAGATCAATGGATTAGTGGGTTATAAGAGAGATGTCTATAAGCTATGGTTGGAAGTGATGAGAGTCTGAGAGTGAGTGAGAAATAGTGACAAATATTCCAGTTTTATATGATTTTAACCTCAATTTATACGAAACACTAATTTAGTCATAAATTTAATATTGTTTTTAGCCATAGATTAATACATATTTGCATTGATTTGGGATAAGTTTTTGCCAAATAATTAAGTATTTTAATTGCAATTATTGTTTCAAATTAAAAGTGATTTAATTTTTTTTAAATACAAACGATTCACTCAATAAAAAATAGCAATTTTTGTGATTTTGTTTTGAATTAAAAATATAATAAAACTAATAAAATGGTAAGAAATTGAAATGTTATTCATTTCTTTGATTTAATTTTATATTATTTCACTATTTTTGCAATAATTAGGGAAATGAAGCGTCGCTTCCGATGGAAATGTGTTCAAACTGTAAGTATATCTGGAATTTAATTCGACCCTCAATTGAGACCTAAATTTAATGATCAAATGAATGATGAAATGAACCATTAATTTGACCATCAATTGGACCATCGATTGGAGGACTCTTTAGTTAATTATTATTTGATTGTTTCAGTCGATGCGGATGAGATAAAACGATTGGGAAAACGTTTCCGCAAATTAGATTTGGATAATTCGGGATCACTCAGTGTAGACGAGTTCATGTCTTTACCAGAACTACAACAAAACCCTTTAGTTCAACGCGTTATCGACATCTTCGACACCGACCGTAACGGAGAGGTCGACTTCAAAGGTATTGTTTTTATTATTTATTTAAGAATTTAATGTAAAAAATGATTTGTTTTAGAGTTTATTCAAGGAGTTTCTCAGTTTAGTGTTAAGGGCGACAAAGAATCAAAACTCAGGTGTAAGTCATAACTCATTTATAAATGATTTTATATTATTTGCAAATATTTGATAATTGAATGACAATTGTAGTCGCATTTCGTATCTACGATATGGATAACGACGGGTTTATATCTAACGGCGAACTCTTTCAAGTGCTGAAAATGATGGTCGGAAACAATCTTAAAGACACACAATTGCAGCAAATCGTAGACAAAACTATTGTTTTCGCTGATAAAGACGAAGACGGAAAGATCTCATTCGAAGAGTTTTGTTCTGTAAGTCTTTACTATTTTTAGTTCAAAAATAGAATTCATTTCAATTCTAAGCGACAAATATATTACTTTTTGTCTTCTTTTCTATTTTTTCAATTATTTTCCTTCAATTCATTTATCGCTTAAACAAAACCATTAGAATTGTATATCAAAAGTAAATTTCCAGTCAATGAAAATGAGTATAATTTTTATAATTTTTTCAAATATTTTTAGTTAAAACAGAATTTTGAAAATAATTAGTTTTTAAAATTTAAATTTTTGATAATTTAAAACATAAATGAGTTGAAAATTAATGAGAAAAAAGTCAACAATTTTTATAAATGTTTCTAAATTTACAAATATTTCTTAAATATAAATACAATTTAATTGTTTGAAACAATTAAAAGCTCTTAGATTTAATAAAAGAATTGACTTAATTTTAAATTTTGTTCAAAACATTACTAAAAAGAAGATAAAACAAAACCTTAATTTGCAAATAGTTTTGAGAATATTAATGACTAAATGTTGGTTTTGTTTCTTTAGTTAATATTTTCATTTAATTAAATTTGAACATTACTTAAGCGAATGGGTTTTATTCGGTTCACTTCAAAATTTTTATCTTTTGTTATACTATTTTTAAATAAAGTTTCTATAATTTTTTTCTGTTCTCAAAATATTTTCATATTATATATGTTTTGATTATTTTTTTAATGTTTTGTTCCAAAAGTCGAGTCATTTGAAACTTTTCTCTTAAATAAATAAATAATAATTTGTTTATTGTTTTGATTGACAGGTCGTAGGAAATACAGATATTCATAAGAAAATGGTTGTTGACGTTTAGAAGAGGGCCAACAGTTCTCTTAAGTTTGTGTTAATATTTCATCATTCGATACATCATTAAATGCCATTAAAACCTTTGGACAGCATTTCTTTTATTTCGTCCAAAAAGTGAACTCAAACTGAAGACAATTTCGGATATAATTCGAGGAAAAGGTTTATTGTTTTCAACACTTTTTATTATTCATTGTTTTATTGGATTCCATAAATAATTGTATTTATCGCTAAAATCTTGTATTTTTCCATCAAATTTCGATCTAAGAATTATCCCAAAAACTCCAGAAACAGATTTCCATTTTGTCTCACTTTTAATATCAAAATATATTTAGTTTTTGATTGAAATATTAGCCAATCATATGATAGAATGTTTGAGCTCTTTATTGAAGTTAAACAACATTTTTGAAGGTTTGGTCACTTATTGTATCGATATATTTGTTTCGATTTGTTTTTTAAACTTCAACTCAAACTTCGACTGATTCTTATCCTCTAATTTCTGGTTTACTTTAAATTTAATTGAATTATAACTTTTGAGTGAAATCATTATAATCTTGAAATTAGTGGATCGGAACTGACTCTGCCCTCAAAGTCGGACTAATGGCACAAATTCTCATAACAGCCTTTCCTTTGAATGAAATTCAATTAATTTGAATACGATTTCAAAAGTATTATTTTGAATATTTAACTAAAAAAAGGGATTTTCGTCAAATAAAAGAAATTCCTAATTGTTTTTACTCTTAAACTCTCGAATTTGCAAATAATTTCAAAATGCAATTAATATATATCTGGAGATTAATTTGAGTTCATTTGATTCAAATTAAATCTCTATTAAATGCGATGAAAACTCTCTTTTAAAGCCTTAACTTAAATATACTTTTAAATATCAATTGATATATAAATTATATAAATATAATCTAAAAATTGTGATTGAATTTGAGGTCAAAATTCAGTTATGAAATGCATTTCAGAGAAGAATCTACTGATTTGTTGACAACTGAGGACTCAGTCAATGAATTATTCCAATTATTAATAGATAACACTTTCTAACAGTTTCTCAATATTTCTTATTGTGTTTTCACTGAATTTTTTGATACTTGATTTTGACCACAAATGAGAGGAATGACCACAAATGTGAGCTCAGAATCAAATTGAAATCTAATTAAACACTAAATATTAAAAGAAGAGATGATTTCCGAAAAGGCTTTTCATTGATAACGGATTGAAATTGAATGAAATGGCGATTCCTTTTATTTTTGTCAAATTAAGTGAAACAAAAGAATGATCTAAAGTAAGACTTTGTGTTGTCGACACCTAATACTGATTTTGCACCTCTTCTGCAATACTTAAGTAGAATTATTTTTTGCCAAATATTTCAGTGAATAACTGTATCGAAATGTGTGGTCACTTATGTTATGTTATGTTAAGTTAAGTTTTGTTCAAATTTTATTATTTTCTTTGAATCAAACTCTAGTCTCGAATATTAGCCATAACTTCTATATTTAATTAAAATAAAATTTTAATAATTATTTAACGAAATTAAAAATTAAACAAATGTTTAAATGAATGAAATGTATTGCTTTAGCACTGGATTTATGTCTCAATAATTATTATTAATGTGTGTCTGTACTGTACAGCACTTTTAGAATTATTCCAATTATATTCTAAAGAAAATCACTAAATTTGAATGTATTTAAAAAAGCAAAAAATGATTGAATAACTATTTATAAAAAGTGAAGATCTGCTAAGAAAGCAAAAAAGAAAAACTTGTTTACATTGTTTGTGCAAAATTCGACTCTTTTTATGTAAATATATATTTATATCTTTACAATCAGTGATCGAGTCTTAAATAAATTGAGTATTTATTTTGTTTTGTTTTTTCTATCATTTCTATCAATCATATCAATCAATTGCTTAACGGTTTCATTATATATACCTTACTTTTGGGTTTTTCTCAAACAAAATCTCAATTTTATCTTTTGTTTTGGATTTTTTGTTGAAGACTTAAAAATGAATTCTAACTGAAGATAATATAAATTTAAGATTTTGAACAGCGATTATACAGCGATTTATATCTATAATAAATATATTATAAAAAAACAATTCTTTTTCTGTTAATCCAAAACTTGTAAATTAAGAGTTTTAAAATTATAGACAAAAACTGAAATTATGTTAAAAACACCCGAAGTGTAAATGATTTCTATAAAACAAATAACTGTTAGTTTTAAGATAAACTCTATTATAGAAATTATAGAGGATTTTGAAAAATATAATTGAAATATAACTGAAATGTATTTCCCGCTGCCGTACATTCTTTCTATTATACGCTAATAAATATAATTTTACGAATTAAACAAATAATAAAATTACAAATAAATTTAAATTCATTTTAATGTTTAAATAAAATTGTTTTCTGAAATTTTCAAAATAAAATATTAATTTAAATGAATTGTTTGCAACAATTATTGAAATATTAACTATTAATTAGTTAATTAGCGGTTAATTTGTTAATTCAATGTTAAGTTAATAACTTTCTTTTCAAAATGGAATAATCAGTGATTCTATTCAACAAAACTACAAAAAAACAAACTTTTCTTTACAAATGATTTCTCAAATCTATGGTAAGGTTTGAAGAAAATCAAAATAAACGATAAAAACAAATAATTGTGTGTTTTATCGCATTTATTTGCATAACTTATTAAATGATAATATAATTTGCATTCAATTTTAATGATTACAATAATTAGTGTTTTGGAAGTGAGGTATAAATTAGTGGCAAATTTTCGGACAATAACTCAAATAAGACTTCGAATCTGATAATTGATTTGAGTTATTGATCACAAAAATTATACAAAAAATGTGAGCAAAACTTACGGTCAATAAATGGGAGAAATGTATTCGTAAATAATTAAATATTATTTAAAACAACAAAAATACACTTTTTTTAAATCAACGCAAAAGAATGCGATTTGAAGGCAATTAAAACAATATATTGTAATAAATTGTAATAAATCATAACTTTTTCATGAATGCAGTCCTTAAAACAAATGGAAAACTATTTGTAAATCATTCGTAAACATTGAAATACACGTCCAATACGTCCAATAGAAGTCCAGTAGTAATTCAATAGAGAAAGCGCTTGAAATGACCTCTCATTTCTCAAATTTGAATGTCTTTACTTAAACCTTAAAACAGATCTCAATCAGCGTTCAATCGATGGACAGGAACTGACATTTGTTTGTCGTCGTAACGAATGACTCGTTATTATGAGAGATGAGTAGAAAATGAAATTATTTGTTGAGTCGATAATTGTTTTAAGAGTAGAGGCACTGAATTATGCTTTCGTAACATTGGCTGAAGTGCTGGGACTCGAACTATTTGAGTCCTGTACTCCTCTCATGACATTCGGTGAAGACGTCATTGAGAACGTGGCTGACGATTGTGGTCTTTCTGTGGACGGCCCCCAAAGTCTTACAGTGGCATCATCTGAGGCACTGGCTATCAGTTGAGGGTATCGAGGGTTCCACGAAACACAATTTACTGTTCGGGAATGACCCGTCAAAATTCCGATCGGTTTCTCTCTTTTCAAGTGCCAAATATATATTTTATTGTCTGAAAAGGAATTGAAATAAATTTTGATTCAAAAAGAAGAGAACCAAAAAAGAGGATACAAAAGAGGATACCTTCACTACCACTCGCAACGAATACTTGATTCACTCCTCCAAAACAAGAATGGATTGTGTAATATCCCTGAGTCACGCCCTGGAATTTTCTGAGCAAAACCTTGTCTTCTAAATCCCAGAGATGTACTCCTTGTGAGGCGACATTAATGAGAGCTAAACGACCCGAATCGTCACAAGTGAAGGACATAATTGAATTGTCTTCACGTATTCTAACAAATAAATCAATCAAAAAGTGTTTAATAAATAATTGGATCAATAATTTACAAATTAAAGTCTGAGAGGTCTTCAAAATTATATCCTCTTATTCTCTGATGAGTGTCTGCGGCCAAAACAGTTTTGCCGTCTTTACGAAAGCAGAGACATTGCACTCTAACTCCTTCCCAGGTATCTATTACATTTCCGTCTAAATCCTGAAAATAATAAGAAATCAATTATTTTAAAATAAAAGTTAAAACTGAAAGCATACGCATTGATAAAATTGTCCCCTTTGACCACCAGTCACAAACTTTTTTCCGTCCTTATGCCAGGAACAGGTCGTCAAACTATCTTCTGGTGAATGACTCACTTTGACTCTGAGTTCTCCATTCTTTTCATAAATTAAATCAAACAAATTAATTGTCGAATGGGTAAACAAAAAAAAATTAATGTCAGACCAGAACATTCCAAACCCAGAGATCTGAGCAGTCGTCGGGTCCACAGGCTATCAAATAAGTGTCATCTGGACTCCAGGCTAGATATGATACACCATAAGAATGGCCTTCAAATGTGTGCCTATGTTTAAGTCTTAATGTATCCTAAAATTAAAATAATTTAAAGAATAAATATTTAAGAATCTAAATGGAAATGAATTACGGGGTCGACGTCCCAAATCATGACAGTACTATCTTTAGAACCAGTGGCCAGTTTTGTGCCGTCGTTTGAGAAACGACAAAACCAGACTTCATCGCAATGATCTGTTATTATTTGTATTGACTCGTTTGGAAAATCATCGCTGAAATGAATTTCAATAAAAATTAGAAACAAATCATTTGAAAAAAAAATGAAAAACAAACCGATTGCAGATGTGGTCAACCAATAGATTGACGCTATCGATTCCGTTATCAATAGTGAAATTATGATAAGGACAGCGCTCTTTTTGGAGATCGACTGCTTGGCACAGAAGGGTTCGGAGTCTTCGCGGCGGAAGCATTACAGTCGGCGGTAGAAAAGCTTTTATTAAATTTAAAAATTAATTAATTAAATATATTTATAATTTTGTTGATTACTCTGCAATTTTTCCATCAGTTTTATTCTGGAGGGCAGACCCTTTCCTTCCCAATTGGATAATGACCTTAACTCATCTGATGAATTGCACATAATGTATCTAGATAGAGATAGAGATAGATTGTGAAACACATGAGATTATATATATATCAATAGTGATAGTCTTTGTTATATAATATTCAAAATAATGAAAGAGAATTGAACTCAAAGGCAAACATTTGGCACTAAAGAGTTGCCAAACATTTATAGCAATTAAACCATTTATAGTCTTATGATTTGAATCTTAAAAGAGATAAACATAATAGAAATCTGAGAAAATCACAAAAAATTTTGATTTATATTTATATCCATTTTTTATTGAAATTTATTTAAAATAAATATTTATTGTATGCTTTGTTTAATAAAATGTGTGCTATTCTGTCAATCAGTTTAAAATTGGGTTTCACTCAATATTAAAAGTAAGTGCTTTTGTTTCCCATAAAATTTAAAGTATTTTTATTGCATTCTCTCTAATCATTGCATCAAATGATTGGCAAAACATTTAACTTTAAATTTAGTTTCGAATAAATAAAAGTATTGAGAAATCGGTAAAATATATCCCAAACTATAGATTTGTAAACATTAAGTACACGATTGTAAACTTGGTTCTTTTATGGTTCAATTTTTTATTAGTCTAAGTTTATTCATTAAAATGTTAGCAAATCTTCTGATAAAGTGTTGAAAATGAGATAAAAAGCGTCTAAAGTATAAAACATTTTTAGTTCCGTAAAAGTATGATATGAGTCGACCCCTAATCACATGAGTGTTAATAACTAATTAAATCAAATGCATAGATATATAGCAAAGAAAGCGTACAAACATAAAACCTGTCTTATGATTAGTGGTAATTGTGGTAATACTTTCACTCAAAGAAATACTTAAATATTTGATAAAATGTTTAGTTTTTTAGCCAATTTTGTGTCTCATATCCTAACAATAAGAATGAATTCAAAATGTTTTATACATTTCAAGGATATTATGTTTCGATAATTAAAAACTGGAAAAACTTATTGAATAAAAGGCGTAAAAATAAATAAGTATTTGGGATAAAACCTTAACTTCAATGACAGTTAAACATTGAATACCTGCTCAGTTCGTGTACACGTTCTGTGTTGTACTTGAGAGGAGTCAATTCGTGGCGAAGACACTGAAGTGCATCCAAAAGCTTTGAATCTTCGATGAGTTCCAAATATTTTTGTTCCAATAATAAGAACTTCATTTTCTATTCACAAAACACTCACTTTTAGTTCAAATGAAAATCACTTCAAATCTTACGGTTAAAGCTTTCGATGTTTCGAGAAGTGATTTGAGGTCAGAGAGCGCTGTTTCGGCCTATATTCCAGTTTTCAAATAACTATTTGTAAACTAATAGGGAAAGGGTTGAGTCTATACCTGAGTCCACTCTCCATTCATTACATAAGTCTGAAACTTAGCGGCCGAGGGATGGTCTAAACGACAGCCCGACTCTTGAATCAGTTGATCAACAGTTCGACTGTTTAATGATTTGGAGGTATAGTTAGAGGTTAAACATTGAAGGCATAGTTAGGGCTCAAAATTAAAGGAAGAAAATAAAGACTTACTTAAGTCCCATAACTCTTAAATGTTGACCAATGAGTCGAATGATGTCCTGATCGGTACGCGATTTAATATTCACTAATTTATTGTCAGATTCGCCACAATTTGTTCCGTTCATAACATTATTATTGTCTCTAAACTCAGAGTTAAGACCATTTAAGGCGATTCCATTAGAAGTGGAACCGTTTTGTTGAATATGTGTATCATTAGAAGCATTGGTCTCTTTGTTAGACTCATTTAGTTGTTTATTGTCTTCATTGGAACCGTTAGCTATTGATTGCATGTTAGCAGTGATTGTGTTTAAGAGAGAATGCGATGAACTCTGACTCGAATGGGATAACGACTCGAGTGAAGGCGTCGATTGGCTCAACACCACTAATGAGGCGCTACTTATTGATGGCGTCGAAGATGTGGTGGTAGTGGTAGTGGTGGTGGTTGTGGTGGTAGTGCCCAAACTGACAGTAGTTAAACTCTGTCTCTGTCTCTTCCTCGGCGGTGGTGTCGTTCCACCCGAGTCTGAGTCCGATTCCGTACTCGAGGCCAGTGTTCGCTATAATTACACCAATAATTGTGTAATAGTTTTGAAATGAAACACAAACTAATCGTATGAATCAATCATATCATCACTAATCCTATGATTCAGTGCTAAACACAAACAATAATTTTATTTTAACCAAAACTATAGTCTAACCATAGATTTGTGGTTAACTCAATGCAAATATTAATTGATTTAAACGTTTTATAACCGAAATATTTGTCAAATAATTGTTAACAACAAGAGTTGCTTTGAGTCAACCATTTGAGACCATTTGAGTCATTCATTCAATCATTAAAACCAAAGCATATAAACAAAGCGAAAATATTATGGAAACCAATCGATACCAACAATATCTTCACTCTAAAGAAGATATGCATTAAAAACTTTCTTCAAGTCATACCATATTTTTTATACTCAAAATATTGAATAATTCATATTTAAGGGCCAAAACACTTAACTTGTTTTCAAAAGTAGACAATTAGAACGTAGTAGTAGTGCGTCAGCTGTTCAGAGCTGCTGTGCCTCCACTGCGCATGTCTTCAATGTCTTCAATGTCTTCAATGTATTCAATGTCTTCAAATGATCGCTTCATTTCAAGATTAAAATTTTTAGTCAATTTTATCACATTTTTCACACTTTAAATGTTTGTCAAACTTTTAATAATTATTTTTTTAATTATTCGATTGTAATATAAAAGGCTTTCAAACAAATAAAACTTTAATTTAAATAATATTAAATAACTAACAATTAGTCACTAAAAAATTAACACAACTTTACGTAACTTTTATTTGATTATAAAAATTAATATTAAAATTATATTAAATATATATTAAAATTTTTAATTTATTTTTTCTTTGAATAAGTACTGAAACTTTCAATAAATATGAGATCATATTATAATTAAAATATATTATTATTATTATTTAATATAATATAAGATAAACCTTTAATTTAAAGGCTTTAAACCTAATTTTTGAAAACCAAACTAAAATCTAAACAAAATAAGTTTTAAAATTATATTTATGTGACTCCAGAGGGCATTACTTTTGCATAAATTGTTTTAAATTATAAAAAGTTTACATAAGTTAACATTAGTTAATATTTTTATAATTATTATAAAAATATTGTTTATCACTTAATTTACATATTTGTTAAATAAATGAATTTTTACTCAAATTATTATAACATTATTATAATATTATTAAAATTGAATTCAACTAAACTTTTGATTTCAATTAAAACAAAATTAGTGTTTCGTAAACTTAAGAATTTATAATTTTTAAACTCAATTCCAACTCATTTATTCAAAAATATGGTTCAATCATTAAATTTCAATAAATAAGCTATGATTGATCATTGATCAAGGTTATATTCATTCATAATTACAAGAGATTCTAATAATTGAATTTTACAAAAGAACCGAATGTTTTAATTAATCCGCAAATGAAACAAATGTTGAAATTTTTGAAATTGACTACAATTAAAGTCATTGAGAATTAAATTAATTATTAAAAAAAGAGTCCCATTTCTTAAATGTGGGCATTAGATAGTGATGGGGTTATCACTAATTAAAACTTTATAATTCAAATAAAATGAAAAACAAATGACTTTAATTCCAAATTCTTTTTTTGCTTTTTTGTTAAAAAAAATTTATTTATTAAAATCAAAACATAAAAAAAAGTTTTGACTCAATTCGAGTTAATTTTTTATAATTTTTTAGTTAATGATTTCAATGTATTATTAATAACTTCGATGTAATTTAAAGTAGAGTTGAATCAAAATCAATAATATTGTATAAAATATAGAAATTAATCAAAAATTGTTGAATTAATATAATTTAGTTGTGAATCAGAACTCGTGACTCGTGACCCGTCGACTAATTAGTCTGAAAATGTATTTGTTTTAAAATTGATTTAAAATGAGATATGTTTTCATAAATGGACTCAAAAGTACTATTTCTTAGAAATTGTTAATCAGTTGATAACTGGAATATAATTATCCAAAAGTATATTTGATTTGAGAGCAAATATATGACCCTTAGGGACAAATTCCTTTGAAACTAAGCTCTCAAACGATAAGCTGTCAAACTGTTCGACTCCAGTGGCAGACCCTATGCCGACTCTATGCCAAGAATATGTCAAATGTAAACTTTATACGAATCTTATGCCAAAGTGTATGTCTCTTCTATTTCATTCAATTAGTCTTTTTTGAAAAATGTATTTAAAGAATAAATTGAGAATTATTTCAGTCAATAAGGAGTTCCTTAACATAAAACGTGAAAAACTACTCATATATCAGATGTGATCAGGATTTTGGTTCTTAAAACGGATTATTTTATTAATTGAGTCACGAAAGTATTCACTGAATTCATAGTTTTCCAGAGATTCCTATTTTATTGAATGTCTTTCAATTAGTGTTTTGCGTTTATTCAACAAAAAAAATACCAAAATATTTGAGTTTTCATTGTTTTCTAATTTAATTATTGCGTTTAAATCATGAATTAATAAATATTATTAAAAAATAGCAAAAATCTAAAGAAATATTCAAATGTACCTCAAATACTAATATAAATAACATATATTCATATAATAGGAAAATAAGAGCCAAAATTAAAGGCAATTTCAATGAAATCAAAATTTTCATAAATAGTACATTAGTTTTACAATAATAACAATAAAGAGCCAACTTTTGAAATAAAATATGTGAAGGCATTCATTAAAGTTAACGATTAAACATTTATATATTAAATAATAAATTCCTGTAATATATGAGAAATTTTGATTCGAGTGATAAGATTTTCTCAAAAGGATTCGGCTGAGAATCTGGTTATTTAATACAAAACTAAGAATATTGTGAATATTCTCACAAATAAAAGCAGTGAAACGTCTGTTAAATATGGAAATCAAAATTCAACGAAAAATATTTTTAATGAAGAGGTAAACAAATTCCTATTATTTGCAACTATTAGAGTCTTATAGTCTTATAATTATATAGTCGTGAAATTCATGAAATAATTTAATGTAAATTTTATTGTCGAGACTACCAATGAATTTATGCATATGTCGTGTCTCTGGATATACCCATTTGGAGTCTACTCTTGAAAGTTAGTTGCCTACAGTTAGTTAATTGGTATAATAGTTGTAATGTTTTTATCCAAAGATCATATAAGTGATGATACGCTAAAGCAAAATCAAAATCAAAAAAAAAATAAATAATTATATAAACTTATGCTTTCCTTAAAAAGTGAAACTAATTTTATAGAGAAGTACTTTTGGAAGAAATACTTTTTGAACGAATCAGAACTAACCCAAACTAGTAGTGAAGCCAAAGCTGGCAGTGGGAATGTCAGCCGTTGAGCAGCTCAGGGACAACAGGTATGCACAACCTGTCGACCAATACCTGAGGCAGGAGTTGCAACAAATTGTGGCTAACATTTGAATAAATATATTACCGCTAAGTTTTGTGCGTTTCGTTTGTGTTTTGCTTATTATTGCAAAATTTATTTTAAGTCCATATATTCAAAGCAATGCACTCAATGTTTGGCAAATACTTTGTTTTAGAATAAAAAGTAATAAATAGAGTTAAGTGACACAACTCTTTGTTTTTGTTCACTGATATTATAGTTTAATAATATATCAATTCTTGTGATATCATATAATAAATGATTTAATAAAAATAACAAAATATTGAAGATAAATGTTAGTGATGTCCTTCGGCCGGTCTCTCGAGCCCTACAACTGCTCATTTCAGTGATTCCAACTCTCTCTTCATTTATTATTTCAATAGTTATTTGCAAAAACACTTCAAACAACTATTATTTACTACTAATTCGTTGCGTAAGAGAAGCAAAAAATCAATTTCTCTTTTGTTTTATTAAATGACTCTTCCTTTGAGACGAGAGTTAAATGCAATGATTTTATAGTGTTTTCATTAAAAAAAAAAAATTCATTCATTAATGAGAAAAGTTGTATCGTTTTTTTAAATCATTTTAATTGTGTTGTGAAGTCATCAGTGAATTTATTTTTGAAAATAACTATAAATTTCATATGAATTTATGATTTTTATGACTCTAAATATTGTTTGATTCCACCCATAATTTTACCATTTATTTCAAATGTGACACAATTTCAATGAAAACACAGTCTTTGCACAGAATAAAATACTTCTATAAAAATATTTAACAAAAAGGCCTCAATATTTTGAAATCATTTTATACTAATAATAAAAATATTGAATAATAAGTTTCTTAAGTAATGAATGAAAATCTTTACAAAACAAATGAGAAGTGAATCGAAAAAAAGTTTTTGTCTTTTCTTTTGATACGATTTTCCATTGAATTGAATACAAGTGTTTAATGTCATCGAATCGAAAAGTGTTTCCTTTGAGTTGTAGAGTCATATCTTTTACTTCAATCCATAGAATAAGCGATGCGTCAAATAAGAAGAAAACAATTTTTTATTAATTTTTTAATTATTTCAAATATTTTGGCTAATATTCCGTATGTGTCGGCTCAACAATCTTCTTGTTCATCTGTTGGTGTATTTGGAATTGTAGTGTTGAGTGTTTTTATTACTTTATTAGTGGTGGCCCTAACGCTTGTATTGCTCTGGTATTTGTGGATTCAAAATTACTTAGATTTGGGTAAAGACTTTATTTATAAATATTTTTTAAATTATATAAAACACTAAATTCAGTCTAAACTATTATAAGAGGAAATGCCCTTGCATCTATGAGTTTTTTTTAAAGTTTCAAAGCAACACAATTTAATTCTCAAAATTAAAATTAATAATTTATCTAGAGCAATAAGTGTACCAAAAAAAGAAAAATTCAAACTATTCAAAGTATGACATTATTTAATAAAAAAATTAAAAATTATGTCCAAAAAATGATAAAAATTTAATTTTCAATATGTTTTGTGGGATAACATTATGTTTTTTTTCTTCTTATAAAATAACAAATTGTTTAAACAAAAGTTATTTTTTGATTATATTCTTGTTTTAAACGATTGAACGCAATTGAATATTAACTTTCATTATTTACAAATAATGATACAATAAATTGAGGCCAATAACTGATAAATTCAATCAAAAAATAATTGATTTGTTAATAATAAGAACCTCTTTTTTAAAAACAAAAAAAAACATTTTTTTGTTTTCTAATTATAATTCTATATAATATATATGTATAATATAATAGACATAGATTTATGGTTCATAATTCTGTATTCAATTGACATTTAATTGAAGCGGTTTTTTGTGGAATAACTTTGGCTTTGATTTTAACTGAAAACATGGTTTATAAGTATGTTTTTTGGTGTATAGCATGTATAGCATGTATAGCATGTATAGCGTGTTCAGAGTATAAAACTTATTAAGATATTTCGAGTGATTTTCAAAAATGTCAGAATAGACTTAAGACTTCAAAATTGTTTCAACTTTAAAGCTACTAATGATATATTATTTTAAGTTGAGCTCATTTTTGTGTAAGAAATGGAATAATTATTAGATTATCGTCACTCAAATATTCACTGATAACTACTTGTTGTATGAAAAGCAATAAAATTATCCCAACATTCGATAGAATAGGCTTAAGGGCTCGAATAAGAGCTCACTTGATTGGCGTTCATTCGAGTTATGGTTTGGTTAGTGAAACATCTTCACAGTTCTTATCACTTTTTGCTTTGAGTTCAATGATTTTCAACATTTTTTGGTTCCGTTAAACACATTTTCTCGAAATGCTTTTCAGAGAAATCTTTAAATTATATCAGAAATTAACTCAATTTTATTTTCATTCGCTATTAAATGAAGAAAAATTTCTTAATTGTCTTTAATCAGATGAAAACAAACAAAAATAAATTCCTCAAAAAGTATCCATTAATTATAAAAATAAATAAATGATTAATTTATTCATATCTCAAATCCAATAATATTTGTTTATTTAAAGCATATTTTCAGGTTATTTAAGAGCCATAATCTTACGAAATGTTATAACTTTTAAGAGTATTACCTTTTCAAACAATCATTGATTTAAAACACTTTCAAAACATAAATATTTAATAAAAAATAGCGTTGGAGTTAAGTAATGATAATTAAGTTCTCACTTAAAACTGTTTTCTATATTTTATTTGATTCTATAAATTAAGAATAAGAATCACTTTTATGTTAATTATGAGTACATAAATGTAATATTGTCTGCAATTTATTTGGAGATTCGCCCATTTTTGTCATTGAATTTCTTTATGTCTGTGGGTTTCCAAAACTCATTCAAAACCACATTTTCTTTAATGTTATCAAAATATTAATATTAATGGAAATAATTGTTTAATTTTAAAATCTAAACAATAAATATATCTTTGAATTAGTTATTTAACCCAAAATACACAACTATTATATATAATTTATATTTAAATAATTAAATATAAATTATACAAAACTAAACGTATTTTCCAAAAGACAACTCAACACACAATCAGAAAATCCTTTTCACTTCAAGAACTATTTTTTCCCGATTATCAGCCATTAAATTGCATTTTTCATTCAAAAACTTTCCTGATTGAAAAAATAGTTAAAATATCTACTAGATTATTTACTATAATATAACAAACAATTCCAATAATGATATAACTTTTACGATAACTTTAAGTTTATCACAAGTTTTGACATTTAGAGACATTAATTAAACTTAAGGTTGTGTTGAAATTTTTCTAAAAGCAATAAATATTCTCTCTCTCTCTCTCTCTCTCTCTCTCTCT
>JAQFZM010001128.1:0-20821 GCA_034695785.1 Galumna obvia | reverse complement strand
GCCGGTGCAGCAAAAATCTCGCTCTTATATCGAGTTTTGCCTATAACCGGGTCCCCTATTTCGGGGATGGATTGTATTACGTATAAAAGAAATGTCTTATAAGGATTTTCATATAAAACTTAATGGATAATCTATACGCAAAACATTGAGAATCTCTGGTAAAGAACAAGTATTTGTGAAAATGAACTGTAAATCAATACCAAGTTGACAGAGAGTTGAGTCAAATCAATAATGAGAACAAGTACTCTTTACGTTCAATATATTAGGTGCCAATATAACCGGAAATTCAATATAGCCAGGTGCAATTTATGTACCTTCTTTTCCTATTAAGCTCTTAATGTTAAGCACATGGAATATAACCAGAATCTGATATGAGAACCATTTAAAGATCGCCGGAAATCTGGTTATATTTGGAATAATTTGTATTTTAAATTTTTAATAAATAATTTATAAATAAATCAATTTATTATTGAATTGTTTTCAATTAAATTTAGATTAAATGAATGATAAAAGTATTGTTTGATTTGTAGTGCGTTATATGTATCAGTTCAAAGGCAACGATGCAGACCTTTCCCTGCGGTCATCGAGTGGTTTGTCGTAAATGTTTTGTTAAAACAATTCAAATGGTTGTCAGTCAACGAATGCTTCCCTTAAGATGTGTAATCTGTCGATCAAAGATACTTCGGCTCAAACAGACGACTCACGGGGGGCTCAACACTGGACACGTCCTAAGAAATAGTCGCAGTTATGCAAACAATAATCCATTTTATATATCGCCTGCCAGTAGTCCCGTCTCACCCGTCACTGAAGTATTTCGTGAACAAAGAGCTGTATTTGTTAGACATTATGTTGAGTTTGGTTATGATCCCAATGGACAGAGTCCTGTTGCGAGTCCGTGCGAAGTAAGATATTTACCATTACTTTATTGAGTATTTCATTAAAAAAGACATCTAAAGGATATTTACTATTAATTTGTGATCACTTTATAAATAAAACTAATGAAAATCAATATTTCAAAACTTATAAAATAATTGATTAAATAAATCAATGATTGGTTTTAAGGCTTTTTCGAGGTCTGGGGGTTCCAATTGTGTTCTTCATAAACATTGCATAGAAAAGCCAAAAGCCAAGAGTCCCGATAGAGAATCATTGAGCAGATCTTTGGAGTCGCCAAACAGTTCCAGTTCCTCATCAGCTCAAAGTGGTTCAAACACAAACGGCACACCATTTCAGTGGCAGTTTAATCGAAAACGGAAATATTCGCGAAGTCTTCACCGACATCGACGTCACGGCACAAAAGGCCGACCGAATTCTCTTTTGCTTCCAATCGATGAAAGCGAAGAATTGCAAGAATTGGTTCAATCGACAAACGCTAATGATTTGACACAAAATAAAGAAATCGAGACAACCCTTTCTTCCATTTCTTCGTCATTAACAGAAGTGGAGATATCAGATAATGTAAGAGCCGACGACAAAAAGCCTGTTCGCCAAATGCCAACCCCTCAGTCGTCGCGATTTAGCACAACATTAATGAGAGCCAAGAATTGGATAAAAAAAGGAAAAGTGAGCGCACAGTGAAAAACATCTGAATTGAATTGAATTTTATTCTATCGATTAATTATTTTATATTTAATGCCTCCTATTATTAGTACTGATATTATTAACTCTAATTGATTTGATTTATATCCCGACAATTAGTCGACAACAGAGTATTTTATGGTTTGCGTGCCTTTAATCATGAATTTCAGTCATTTATCTATTTATTAATTGAATGTCTTTCGTGAGAATCGATTAGCAAATCAATTGATTTAATGACATCTAAACTTTCATTATATTAAAAATTAAATTTAAGATTATTGTCAATATTATTGTCAATATTAACTCAATTCTTATAATTATTTTAAAACTGAAATTATTTTTTGAGTCAATTGTTTCGACATTTGTTTTGCCATTAATTCAAAAGAATTGAAGATTTTCTCAAATTGTGTTTATCTTCAGAACAGAATTAAATGAAAGTTTATTATTAGACAAACTTTACTTAGAATTTAGATTTTAGTTTAACTTAAAGTATACACAAAGTACTAAAATAAGACATTTTCTCTAAAAGTTTCAATTCTTCATAATTTTCAAATTCATTCGGGAATTATAGAAATGATAAAAATGTTTAATAACTTCTAACATATTCGTCCGATTCTTATAGGAAATTGGCTAGATACAATCAAAGGCAAACATTATTACTTTAGGGGATCTATTTATGGATTTATTTTATTTTAGGAACATATTCTCAAGTTTGAGATAAGCTTGCCCATTTATTATTCAATATTAGGCAAAATTGAATGCATTTACAGAATATCCAAAACAATTTATTTCTTTTCTGATATTCTTTCCCTCAAATGATTCTTATTTTTATTTGAGAGAAATAAGCGATAAATTCTTGATTATTGCGAACAATATTTTCGATAATTTAATCTCAAGAATTAAAAACGATTACAAAAATTATTCTATTTTTTGTTTTTGTTTTCAGTTTTAATTAAATTTTAAATTGAAATCAGATTCGAAAGAATTAAAGAAAATTTTCATTTCATTATATTATTATAAAGAAAAAGATAGCCTCCGGTTTACAACGAAAAATAAATGTGATAATTATAGTTAGGATTCTTCACAAAAGTTTACAAAAACTGCTCTTTTCTCTCATTAAAGGGAGACTTAAATTAAAAATATAATCATTCAGTCAATGAATAAATAATTTCAGAGTTAGAATATTATTAGTATTAATATATTAAACCAAAAGAGTGTTACAGTTCTGTTAAGTAATGCCTTAAGAGTAACTCTTAAAGAACTGTTCTCTAAAAAAATAGTTTTCAGATTTAATTGCAATAAAAGACAAAAGAAGACAAAGTTTGAAAGATTAAAACAACGATTATTTCATCTCTTTTTTTTGAGAAGGACTCTGATTTTAATTATAAAATAAATTAGAATACATTTTAATTAAACTAAAATTTGAGTAAATATTGATTTCATTTTTCTTTCTTTAATAATTCGGAAAAATATATAAAATCTATAAAAAAAAATTAATTCTAAACAAATGCGGATAATATTGAGATTACTATGAGATAAGTCTCAGCAGTTTTTAATTAATTATAATTACGTAAAAATTAATATTTCGAACTATATTTAAATCAATTTCCCATAAAAATCGTTAATTGGAGTCTAAACAAATTAGAATTTTTATATTCCTAGATTATTACTCTAAATATTTGAATGTGGATCATTTTATTATTATTTATTTTTTGAAATAATAATATCGATGTTATCCAAAGTGTTTTAATTTGCAAATTTAATGCAATGTTTTCAAAGATCAGATTTGAATGATTTGCAAATCTGAGTACACTTTTAAGTTTGACATCAGTTGAATCCAAGTGTTAATTCACTTTTGAAAGATGTGTTTTCCGGGAACTCTTATTTTTAGCTCGAATTGATTTTAATTAACTAATCGATAGCAATAAAATTGATTTACTCCTCTTTTTTTAGTGCAATGTTTTGAATAATATAAGAAAAGTCTGAAACTTCCAAAACAATAGTTTTTATTCTGTTTTTCCATAATTTTATTTAACGAACGTTAATATTCAGGTTATTTCTGATGAATAATATAGTAATACATTAATAACGAATACAAAAGTAATTTAGAAATTATCAATAGTAGGCCGTCCGTTGATTTATATGTAATTCATTGTTTCTAAGATAAAGTCAAACACTATTATATGGGGATTAAAAGTAAAAGAATGAAACAATAGTCATATTCTTCATTTTTTTTAAAAAACAAGAAAGAAATATTTCCGCTAAAATCCTATTCAGTTAATACATAAATTTTTTTTGGTTATTTTTAGCACTAATTCTCTTTCAACTAATATTTATGTTGAAAATATTTAATTCAGAAATAGTGCTCAAATATTTATAAAAATATTAAAATTATATTAAAAGTTATTTAAAAAAAATAGAAAATTAGTTAAAGTTTAAAATATATGTTCAAAAAAATGATAACATTTCAAAACAATAATTCCGTTTGTATATATTTTTTAAAGTTATCTTTATCAAAGAACATTACTTGGAATTTAGAATTACATTAAAAAATTGTTCATTTCATTGTTTGATCCTAGAAATTTTATACCATGACATTTTTAATATTTATGATTTACTTATATTACTCGTTATAAAAACTTCTCTTAATTGTATTCTCATTAGAAAAATTACAAAAATACTTAATTGTAATTAATGTATCATGGTAGTTTTCTCAACATTTAAATAACTTAAATGTATATAAAATAGAGAAATATAGAAAAACGACAAAAAAAGTAGGATTTTTATAAACGAAAAGCGAAGAGAAATGAAAGGATAATTAAGACATTTATAAGACATTAATTGAGAGGTTATTGAATAACCGCTTTTCCACTACTCTTTCAATGTTTTTGTTTTGTCTTAAATTTGAATTTTATTTTATTTTAATTTTTAAATTTTTTTAATCAAAATTACTTTAAATTGAATGACATAAAAATTGTGAACAAATTGTTAATTAATAATTTATTTTAACCAAAATAACAATAAAATGTCGATCTATGCACTCGTTATTTGTTCAAAGATGGCTAAACAGAGGTTTATAAAGGATGGGAACTTGGTCCATTTAGAGTATGATATAAATGTTTATAATAAATATTTTAGAGATCTATAATAACATTTTGATGAAATACTATTAAATATTACTCTAATAATATGTAGAATAAGTACTAAAATATACACTAAAATGGAAACTAAAAGAATATTAGAAATAAATTCTATGAATGAATTGAGGCCACCCTTAAGCCATCCCTAAGCCATCTCTGATTTTAGTTGACATCAAAAAGATCTTAAGGTTTGAATAGTGTTACAGACATTTACAAAATCAATACTTTGAAGTCAATTACAAAAATCAGTCTTACATTTAGTAATGTCTGACTTATGATAAAAATATGGACATAAAAATATATTGCGGTATAACTGATGTCATAAATTCAAAATAACTGAAAGAAATGATGATATTTAACATATTTCTGAGATAAACAGACAATTGTTGTTAAGTTTGTAATTAGAATGAATTTCTCTAAAATTAGTTTAATTGTATTATTAATTAATTTGTAAAAAATGTGCCAAAAATAAGTTTTCAAATTTAATTTAATTAATTCTTAGATTAGATAAGAACTAAATAATTCAAAACATGATTTTTGTTCAAACAATGAAATATTAAGTATTTATTAAAGATATTTGTCTGAAGACAATTAAACAAAATTAATTAAAACTTATTTTAAAACTATTAATCAAAATCTAAGAAAATAATTAAATGTAATATTTATTGTGAATTACAGTTAAAAACGGCTCAAAATTTTATTTTTTGTTTGTTTATCAAAATATATTTCATTTATTCAATAAAGAATTTTAATGAAAAAGTTTGTTCTTTCAAATAATGTATTCATTGAAAAGAATTCATTTTCTTTAATAGAGTTTAATAGTTGTTTAGAGTTCTTTAATTAATAAATGAGTTTTCAATCAAAATGTATTCAATCAAATATTTAATTAATAAACTGAATGTATGACAGTTTAGATCTTAATTGAATCATATATTAAAAGAATTCAATATTAATAATAATAGTAATAGTTATCATAGTTATGATAATAATATTAAAAATATAATTAAGTTAAAATCAAATGAATTCTTTTATTCATTTTATTAATTATTTGAATATTTCTTAGGATTTAAAACTGAAGTCAATGCTATCGATATTATAAAAGTTTAAGTTATTTTTAATATATTTTTAGTGATTAAATTAATGAATCAAATCTTAAGAATTTGATTGAATCAATTCATTAAACAATTATTCTGTTCTCAATTCTATTCTTTGAGAACAGAATAATTGAGAAAAGTATGGATAGAGTGAACTCTAGAGACAAAACTTAATATTAAATTCTTGAGAAATGAAAATATATGAAGAAATAGTCGTCTGCTCTCAAATCACTTGTTTTGCGAAAAATGAGCAAAACTTTCAATATTTTTAGAAAATATTTATTTTTTTGTCGTTTTTTGACGTAAAATCCCTTTTTGTCGATGAATTGAATGCATTTAAACATTTTAAATATCTTTGAATTATTTTTGTTGAAATTATGTCTGATTTATCTGAAACTCACTTAAAAGTTATCGACTATTTTGTATTCGCTCTTATGCTCACCATTTCTGGTAATTACCATATGATTACCCTATGATTACCATATGATTATCCTTTGATTATATGATTATTCAAATGATTTGATGGAAATATGTTTGTCAACGATAGCATTGATTGGCGTTTATTACAAATTAAGTGGTGGTCGACAACAAACAACAAATGAATATTTATTGGCCGATAAGAAGATGTCAGTAATTCCGGTGGCCTTTTCATTGATGGCCAGTTTTATGTCTGCGATAACTCTTTTAGGAGTTTCTGCAGAAGTTTATACATTTGGCACTCAATTCATTGCAATAAATATATCGTATATATTGGGGACACCGATCGCGGCCTTCATTTTTTTGCCGGTGTTTTACAAACTAAGGATTATTTCCATTTATGAGGTATTCCTTTGAATTTTAATCAAATAAACTAATTGTTGTCAGTATTTGGAACAACGTTTTGACCGTAGAGTACGAATGGCCGCCTCTTCAGTATTTATGTTACAAATGATAGTTTATATGTCAATAGTATTATATGCGCCCGCATTAGCTCTCAATGCGGTCACCGGTCTTTCAAAGTGGACATCAATTATATCCGTGGGTTTGGTCTGTACCCTATACTGTGCCATCGGAGGAATCAAAGCTGTCATTTGGACAGATCTCTTCCAATCAATTCTAATGTTTACTGCAATGATTATTATCATAATAAAGGGTTGTATAGATGTGGGAGGACTTGATGTGGTCTGGGAAAGGGCTCAACTCTCTAATCGATTGCAATTCTTTAAGTATAACTCACTTTAGCTAAAATAGAAGACTTATTCTTTTAATTATTAGTTTAGATCCCAATCCAATGACAAGACACACATTTTGGTCGCTAAGCATTGGAGGAATCTTTATATATGTCTCTCTGTATGGCGTCAATCAAACACAAGTCCAGAGATTATTGACAGTTAAAAGTCTGAGGAAATCACAACTGTTTGTATTGAAATAATGGAACCAATTCTAATTGAATTCATTGAAAATCAGGGCATTAATGCTGAGTTGGCCCATCACTACTTTCTTGAGTCTTATAACATGTCTGACCGGTTTAGTCATTTTTGCCAATTTCTGGAAATGCGATCCAATTATGAAAAATTATATCTCGAAATCGGATCAATTACTGCCATATTTTGTAATGAAATCGTTGTCATCTAATCCAGGTATTCCGGGTATTATCATTGCGGGTATATTCAGTGGCGCTCTCTCTTCTGTTTCATCATTTGTCAATTCTTTGGCTGCCGTTTCATTAGAAGATTACGTAAAGCCTTACTTTGAAAATCGTTTGACTCCAACCTCTGAAACAATGATTTCAAAATTTTTGGCCATTTTTTACGGCATTTTATGTGTTTTATTAACAGTTGTTGCCGACCAAATGCCAGCATTACTTCAGGCATCTCTTACTATTTTTGGAGTGGTTGGCGGTCCCCTACTTATGCTTTTTACAATAGGAATGTGTTGTCCTTCCTGTGAGTCTTTGGGAGCGTTAGTTGGGTTTATCGTCAGTTTAATCGTTGGCTTTTGGATTGGATTCGGAAATGTATTATTTGGAAATAAACCGATTCCTTTAACTCAATCGATAGAAGAATGTCCGGACACTCTTCTAAATATAACGCTCACAACTCCAGTACAGTCGTCGGAATCGAAATTTTCAATCTATAATTTGTCGTATATGTGGTTATCAGCCCTCACGTGGACTATCGGTCTCTTAATTGCTCTTATTTTTAGCAAATTTAAAACAAACTCTAATAAAACCAATGAATTACTCTTAACTCCACTCATAAGACATAAAAACCCGAATTTAGAACAAATTTCTCTTAAAGACGTGGATCTGATTAATAAACAAAATTCAGAGACTTATCGTTTATAAAAATAGATATCAAAATAATACAAATTTTTTTTATTTTTAACGAACGAACAAATTAAGTATTTTAGTATTAATTATATAATTATATAAGTTTTAAATCTTTAATATAATAATTATCGAAAAATTTTAATCAACAAAAGTATTAAATAAAACGATAACAGAAATCTTCAGAACGAAAATCCGGTTTCCATTTGCATATCATTGGTATTCAGACTAGTATTTGAAATCGAGTCTTCTTCGAGAGAAGAATCTGAATTAAAGAACTCATCGATTATATGAGAGGCCAAAAATGCTATTTCGGTGTTTTTATAAACTTGGAGAGAATACAAGTGATCCATAATTGAAGAGTTTTCACATCGATTTAGAATTTGTTTCAATATTTTAGTTCTTTTTGAAAAAAAGAAGACATTATTATAAAATTGTAGACAAGTATTGATGACCGACGCATCCATTGATGTGATAAGTGTTACCATTGCGTCGATTACATCCATATTTACTATAGAGTTGTCCACATTTAACATATAATAGATCTGATTTGAAGAACCAATCGCTGATATATTACGTAATACATGACTGGCCTCTACTTGAGTGCGAAAGTCACCCATATATAACAATTCGATAATCAATGGAATCAGATTTGCTTCGATAACAGTTTGAATTTGTGCGATATTACCCGCAGTTATGTTAGAAACAGTGAATGCGGACTCTCTTTGAACTTTTGAGTTTGGATGAGTTAAAAGTACTTTAAAACTATTGAGTGCTTTTGCCTGAATAACGACCTGAGCTAATGATTCGCCCCACGAGACTATATTTCCAATTATTAGAATCGCATTTAAAACCACTTCGTCTTCATTTGAGGTCAAGTATTGGATAATTAGGGGAAACAGAGAGTCGTTACTAACAACGGACTGAACCATTTTAAGAATAGGAGAGCTGTCGTCCTCTTTGATTGAATCGATTCGTTCTGTAGTGACAGATATTGTCTTCAAGACATTAACTTTTACCTTTGAATCGCTATATTTCAGTAGTTTTACTAAATATGGTATTAGAGGTATCGATAGATTGTATGAATTCTGATCCCGATTTTGACAAATGACGAGAAGAGCCCAGGACAGTCCCCGAATTAAAGCAATACGATTATCGATTTCCACATTTTTTGAAGGACTAACTGAAGTTTCAGAATCGATGAGACCAATCAAAAGGTTAATGAATTGTTTACTGTTTAACATTTTAGCCATATCTGGACTCGAGTTATAAATATAAGTTAAGGCAAGAACTGACTGTTCAACGACTCCCAAATTGTCGTAAGACATAAGCGCCAACAAATTGGGAACAATTCCCGAGTTTACAATTAATTCTATGACTTGTGTCTCACCGGAACATAAGTGTGCGATCAGTGCCACCGTTTCGTACAAAAGGGATAGCGAACAATCTTCAGACGTCAAACAATTATTAAGTTTATTAATGATTTCTTCAGAAGTTAAGAGTTGTATTAATTGTTTGTTATCACCACTTCTGACTTCAAGTCCTTTTGGGGTCAGTTTTCTCAGATGACGGACATATTTCGGGAGGATTTCAGTAATATTTGTAGTCCGAAACATATCAATGATTTGAAGGGCATCCAAATCAATCGATTCTTCAGATGACTCTTCTTCGTTGTCCGACCAGAAGTCATAAGAGGAGATGTGACGCCTCCGATCGGTGTCCGACTCTTTCTTTTGTTTTCTCAATTCAATAGTTATTTCACTTCTTTTTCGCCTCAATTTCTTTAAAGAAAAAATAATAAAATAAAATAAAAACATTTTTATTAAAATAATGTCTCCAATAATACCTCAAAACTTTTATCATTATTTTTATATATTTCACTTCTGGACGACCAAAGACTCGATGAAGTACTCATCTTCGGTATGATTGGACTTTTATGTCTGATACTAATGTCATTCATTTTTGAGATTCAAATTACAATTAAAATATTTTAACACAAAAGGAGTGAAAACTTTAAACTTAATAAACTGAATGACGACTTAATATGAAACAGTTTTTAGATTAAATGAATTTATTTATAAAAATTAGTCTCATTTTCTCAGACTTTCTATTCATAACATTTTTTGGTGATTTTTAATCACTCAAAGAGTCAAAAGTCAGTAATATTTTAATAAATGAAATATAATTTTTCCCAAATATTGAGTCAAAATATTTAAATCTCATGCATTATATCCAATGTTTACATTGTTTTGACATTTCATATGTTTTGAGTTAAAGAGAGTGTTGGGCTCACCATAAAGTTCTTCAATGCAATCACATTAACAGTAACTGTTAATGATTAACTCTATGCTGTGCCCAACACTTTGGCAGACACTTCAAGACCTGTTATAAATTATATAGTAATAATCTTAACTCTATTTTATTTATAAAAAAATTATTAATATTTTTATTAATTATTAATAATTTTACACTAATTCTAATAAATGATGACATCATTTATTAGTAACTAATTGTCATTAAATTCAAATCAATGGAATATTTGTCACTTTTTTAAATTCAACTTTTATTGAATTGATTTGAGTTAGTTATGGCTAAAATGAGTTCAATCCTTTTAACCCAAAGTCATACATATATTCACATAAGTTCACGACACCCATCAATATGTGCTTTTGGATAACATTTGAGTTTTATTTTATTCAATTGATTAAAGTATAAATTATAGTTAAAATTATGAGTTTAATCCCTTGAAATCAAATGATCCAAATATTTGGTCAAATAAGTTGACTCTATATTACACCTCATATATCATAAGTATATCATAAGTATATCATAAGTATATCATAAGTATATCATAAGTATATCATAAGTACTTTTAGAGATTCACTTTTTATGTTTAACTTTTATATCATTTTTCCATTGAATGACTTTTAGTCATTTGGAAGTAATTCCTTAATTAAGTTTCATTAAAATATAAAATTTAATCGTTTGTAAACTTTATGTTTGCAGTGAATAATAGATTAAACGAATTGTTTTCAATTATTTCAGATTTTTTAAATGGATTTCAATAATTATTAATTAATTTATCATTTGATTTGATTTCAAATATAATTTAAAAATAGGTAATATCATCAAATATTTAACAAGGTTGTTTGCAAAATATTCAAGTACTAATTTTGAAATTAAAATTGAAGTTCTTGATAATTTTTGTTTGTTTGAATGTTTGAAAACTAAATTAACAAATTGTACATAACTTGAATTTTGTATTTATCATTTATACTTGTTAAGAAAATAGCAATATTGTTCAATTTGTTTAAGAATGAACCAAGATATTATAAAATAGTTATCTCTTGCAAACAATTTGTTCGACAATATGACCCATCTATAAGTCGAGGCCCTAAAAAAGCGCTGTTTTTCTAATATTATTAAAATAAAAATATAAAAAATGATTTAAAACTTTTATTTAATAATTTTTTTAATAAAATTTATGATTTACTCAAAAGAATTAATAAAATACTTTATTAATAACTTTATTGAGTGTTTAATCGAAATTCAATTATAAAAAGTGTTAACTATTAATGTATTGTAGACACAGTTAAGGGGTTTTATTATTATTTAAAATCGATTTCCATATCATAGCAACACTTTTATACAAAATCTTCATTTGTTTGACTCAAATCCAATTAATTTTAATTAAAATTAATGTTTGATTTAGTTTTTGTTTATTTATACTTTTGTTAAAAGTTTAATATTAATAAAAATTGTGTCAACAAAAGATCAAATCCTTAGGAAATGAACGATAATATAATATCATCGCTGGAAACGTGCGCTCAAATGCTTTTAGTGAGTATTAGTTATGTTTTTATTTCTTTAATTTATATTTATTTCTATAAAATATTTAAAGTTTTTTATTGTCGAGACTTTAATTAATAATAATATTTGATTTGTTGTGCATTTGTGTCGGTTTAGGCGCCGCCCGAATGTGTTACTAATGAACAAAGAAATGGCGCACAACAGGTATTCCTCGACTTCCAGAAGACAAAATGTCCGTTTGATTTGTGTCGTCAAATACTTGAGTCGAGTTCTGTGCCTTTCGTTCAGTTCCAAACGGGTTGTTGTCTTAAGAATGGAGTTATAAGAGACTGGAATTGTCTAAATGAAGAACAGCGTAAAATACTTCTCAAATATTTGAATGAATACGTAAATAGTCATCGATTGGAACCATTTGTTTGCGAACAACTATTGTTGGTCTGCGCTATAATTGTCAAAAGAGTGGCCATCGATGAAGGAAATGATTCGCAGACTTTGGCTCAAATCCTGTCATTTTTGTTCGAAACGCTTTCAAATTTAAACAGTGATCTCAACAGTCGAATGGTTTGTTGTACTTCTTTGTTATCAGTGCTCAACGAGTATTCCTCGTCGACCCGCGCCTCAGACTTTGGTCTTTCGTGGGCCACACATCTCAGAGCGAAGAAAAAGTTTGAAAATACTCATCTCAAGAGTATATTCCGATGCGTTGTCTCAACTCTTATGACACATCTTTCGATTCCTGAAGGAAACCGAAACTCTGAATGGGTTTTATTGGCGAACAAACTCTTAAGAATTTGTGATTTTATCCTTTCCTGGAATTTTGATGTCATTACTATATTTTCTTCCCAATACGCAAAACATGTGGACTCAATTGAGAACCCAGTCCTTCAACCGGCCATAGATTGGAAAGAAGTGTTATTAGACGGCGATGTCATCACTATATTCTTAGAAATGCATTTATGCATTCGTGCGACAAATGACGACAAACTAATCCATTATTCCCTTCAATGCATAAATCAATTGTCGTCACTGAACGGACCCATTATTATAAATGCTGAGAACAGAACTAAATTCTTAAAGAATATAATTACGGGAACCACGGGTTTAGTCAACAGAATTTGTGATACAATCAGTATCTTAGAAGTGGTGCCAATAACTGCTGTTATTAATCGAATATGTGTTCGACTCCAATGTAGAGATCAAATCAATTTTGTTGAAATCGATGTTTTGAAGGCTTTTCTCGAAATGATGGCACAAATCGCGTGTAAAATAATATTTGATTCTTTGAAATTTAAAGACGAGGAAGACTTCGATCGCTATAAGCTTTCAATCGATAATATATTGAATTCATGGATGTCTGTCATCGCTATCATAGAGAGAACGAACAGACGCGACGAAATTGATTCCAGTGGTGACAATCGAAGCCAAGAAATAATTAAAATCGATTCACTCACTATTTGGAGTCGACCTATATTTGAAGCGTTTGTTCGAATCCATTTGAGTCAACCACAAGGTTTAAGACAAGTAACCGCTGATCCAGAGGATGATATACAAGAATTTGAAGACACTGACGCAGTTTTGTTTGGGGATCAGTTGAATGCCATCGGATCTATTGGAAGGATTGATGTCAAACATTCTATAAGTTGTTTGATTCAGATTTTATCACTTCGGGTCAACCAATTCGAGGCTTGTCTTCGACTTAATGGTAACTCAAACGACAAGAATAATGAATGGATTACTTTAAATGAAGACATTCATTGGTTGATATTAATTACAGCTCATGTTTTAACTCAAACTAATTACGGGGAAAGAGAACTAATTCCACCCCAAGTAATGTCTTTTTCAATTGGATCGCAATCAGATTTGAGTCAAACCATTCACTCTCTTCAAAATTTTGAGCCCTCGTCTGAAACAATTGATCCAATCGTCAAATTAATAGTAATGTTACTAAAATTGTGTCAAATGGAAAAGTATTTGTGCGAAAACAATATGTGTGAGTGGATGTCCCCTCAGGTTTCGCTCTCTTTGACTGCATTCATATCTCGTTTTATGTTAACATATTTGTTGCCAAATGAGAATGACTACAATGAAATGAGTATTGCCCTCAACTCATGTTTTGGTCGGGACTCTCCGTACGCCAATTCTATTCTCGATTTCATTGTCGATCATATTATAACAAAACTAGTTTTTTGGTCCTCTGAATCTCAGGTAACGGAAGACTCGTCCATATGTTTAGTTAATTTTGTAAAAAATTGTGTCGAGAGATGTAAAGCTCTCAATAATTGTGTGAATATGAATAAACTTTTAGCAAAACATTCGGCAAATGAATTGCAAAACATTTCAATCAATACTCGAAAAAATATATATCAAGTATTGGTACATATCGTTACATATAAACCACAATTATATGACCAACTCTTCCAACCATTGATAGATCGATACCAAAAAATTCGAGTATCAATTGAAGAGAGAAATACGAGCGAAGCGGTCAGACATGCAGTCATTGAACTCTGCGAATGTATGGAAGGCATTGCCTGTGGAACGACTGCCGTTAATATAAACAATGTTTGGCCAAATTTTATTGCTCCCATTTTCAATGAATTAAACAAGATGCTCTCAGTTCTGCACAACTATAACGCAACTGTTTTGGCAATTCTTAACCTTTTGGGACAACTCACAAATCGAATCCTTTGCTATCTTTCAGACAATGATGTGATTACTTTCTATACGACTTCGATAACAATTCTCAACGAATACGCTCAACACAATTGTGGCCGATCTTCAAGAGAGGCATCCGATGATGAGGACAGCTATAATGATATTCTTGTTATTCTTAATTTTCTCAATGATTTGGCGGCAAAAGATTTTATTGAGTGGTTTCACGACGTTAAAAGTGACCATAACTCAAATATTAATGCGACACAAGTGGTGTTCGTTGGACTCAATATAATAATGCCTTTAATGAATGCACAGCTCTTAGAGTTCCCAAAATTGTGTCAAAGCTATTATAAATTAATTGTTTTTCTGTGTGAAGATCCGGACCGATTGCAGGGACTTCCCGACCATTTAATGCAATCTATTGTACAGAGCGTTCAACTCGCCCTCAAGTCTACGTAAGTTATCAACACTCGAACCCCAATCGAATCCTATTTATAAATTAACTTATCTTTGATTCAGTTTTTATCGCTTTTTCTTAAGTTCTCAAATGAAAGGCGATATTCTTTGGCGACAAAATATTGCAAATATTTTTAAATACTTCTCGAGTTCTAACATTCCTTTATATAAAGTGTTTTATTTATCCATTGAATTGATTTTTGATTCAAGTCTTGACTCAAGAGATGAGCGAAACTTATCTAAAGAGGACACAAAAGTTTACACAAATTTTCATTAAAACTCTTATCAAAAACTAGAATATTATAAAATAGACTCTAATTTATTTGATTTGATCTCATAATCTATAATTAAATAATAGTTTTATAATTAAAATGTTTTGTTTCTAATTGATTGATAGGTTCGGTAATGAAGTGAAAAGCAATTGTCTCACAATTATTTCAGTTTTGGGAACCCATGCAATGCGAGAGCCCAACAAATTCATGACAATTGTTCGCGTTTTGGAGCCATTCCTTAGCCTTATATTTGAATTCACTCTTTTCGAGTGCGGCACAAGTAATGACGTAACGATGAGGGAAAGTGTGGCCAACGCTCTCTTCTCTCTGATCTGTTGCTTTCCATCGCGATATCAAGAATTGGCGCAACAGATAATCAACTCATCGAAAGAGCCGTCCGTTCAAAAGCAATTACAGACGGCTTTTGAAAAATTAATGGAAGGTTTGTCTCTGGACGGGGCCAGAGTCCATAGGGCGGCCTTCAAACGAAGGTTTGAAACCTTTGTTATTGAAATACAAGGACTGCTTTGTATAAAATAATTGTTATATTTATTAATGTCTTCAGTCTATGTTCTCTGATTTGTGTTAACGAATAAACATTTATAACATCAAAAAATTAAAAAAATTATTTCCTTTTAAATGGCATTTATGGCACTTAGAGTTTGTTTTCAACTATTTTACAACAAATATATAGATTTACACGAATTGATCCTCTAATCAAATCTGTGTCTAAACATCATTGACTAGTGATAGTGATTCTCGCAATTGATTTAAATCATTACGACTCTCCTCTTCTGCACTTAACGCTGTTTTTACATCATTTACACAAACAGTTGTCGCGTTCTTTCCATTGAATAATAGTTTTTCGCGATATTTCATCTGTTTTTGAATCTTTAATATAAAAAACATTAGGAAAGCGCCAAAAAGGGGAGGAATTCCGGCCAAAGTGAAAGCCAGTGAATAATTGCCTTTAATGTCATATAAATAGGCTTTTTTCCAAAAAAAAGAGAAAAGAAAAATCATTAAAATGGTTGAAATATCTTTCTCTTACCAGCAGTGGGCGGACCGATAGTCAGTGGCAGTGAACAGAAACATAACAATAAACCGATGGCTTGACTCGCATTTTCAGCTCCGACTAAATCGAAAGCAATCGGACCCAATAATGATATAAAACATCCGTCAAAAACTCCTAAACCGCAACAAATGACTAAAAGTCCAAAACTGTTGGCAACAGTTATGGAAATCGTGAGTAAACCGATCGAACAAAAGGCTATTTGTTGTAAAACAATTCGATTTACTCGAGAAATGTCAGCGATTGGACCCGTTATGAAACGACCCAAACAGGAAAAGGCTCCGATGCAAGTGACCAGTATTTCTCCGCTGAATTCAGAATTGACATCATTTGCGTATTTCACTAAATGAAAGAATGGGACGAAATATCCGAATAAAGAAAATAGTATTGTTGTCGACCAAAACAAATAAAGTTTATTTCTGTAGAGCCCAGAGTTTATTATTTTTGTTGAGTTTTTCCGCTTTTCGTTATCATTGCTATTAAAGGATAGGTTTTCTTTGAATGCAAGCGAACAGACCATCAGTACTGACATCAGTAATGATAAGTATTCGAGAGTGCTTTGGATTCCTTTACTATCGATAAGCATTTTAAGTAATATCGGCATAATTACTGTGAATACAGCACTTCCGGCCGTAACCAATCCATTCACTAAACCTAATCTTCTTTTAAAATAATGGCCTAAAATCACAAGCGATGGCGCGTAGGCTAAAGAAGCTCCCAATCCAAGTATCACACCATAGGTTAGGTATAAATGAGTCAAAGAAGTGGACAGAGAACTCATATACATTCCAATTGTAGCCATAAGACCTCCGATAAAACTTATTTTCTGAATTCCAAATCTGTCGGTCAGTATTGATGTTAATATTGAACAGAAGAATATAAGACCCACACAAAGGGAACCGACACCCGCTGTAAACCATAATAAAATTTAATGTATATTTATAATCAAATTTTATCTTAAAATTTTATTATTTCTGTTATTCTTTTAAAGTCTAAAATTTAATTGACTTTAGGTTTATATAATAGAATCTATGATATCCTATAAAAATGTATTTCAGTTCAGAAAATTAGTTAAATATTAAAAAAATTGTTGTCATTAATTAATTTGATTAATGATTGGAATTATCACTCCATTTATGGCTAACATATTATGTCAATCAAAAGGATTTGAACACAAAAAGGCTATTGATTTGGTTGTGAAATATCTTATCTGAATATATAGTTATAATATATATCAAAATATACTGAATATTGAGCTCTAATTTATTGATTTCTTATGTGTAAGATATAGACACGCGTTAGGAATACTCTGTAAAAAACCAGACAATCATTGGTTAATAACCAGACATAACTGGATATATATATTTGATCATTCAATCGCTCCCAAAGAAAATCATTTTTTCTTAGACTAATTTTTTTCCTTTTTTTTAATTCAGTTTTTTTTGGAATTCAGGACTCAATAGAAAAAACTTTAATTTAGACTTCAATTTGTGGCAAACATTCAAATTTACTTATTTTTTCAACTATTATATCATTTGAAAAATAAGTCAAATTAATTCATATAATTTGAAGAAAATGTTTTTTAGAATATATTGTAATTAAATAAAGGATTTCTACAAATTTTTCATTTATTGAAAGTTTATTTTAGAAAATTAAAATCAAAACAAAAGTTATTAAAATAATAAAAATGAGTTCTTTCGACAATGAATAGCGAGAAAAAAATATATGAATTTAGGACATCATCTAAATTGATAGCAAGAATTCTGTTTAAAATTAATGAATTCAATAAATTCAATGAAAATATTGATAAACTAATAATAAACTAATAATTATAATTTAAAAGTTTATTTGTTATCCTTGAAGATAATAATTGAGACCATATTTTGAATTAAGTATTTATGAGTTATAATCACACAATCAGTTATTTCTCCTGAAATTCATTCAATTCCTGCATAACTTTATGTCAATTGAAGTTCATTTAATAGTTTTGGATTTCAATAACAAATTAAAGCCTTTTCTTTGTGAGAGAACTCATCAGTTCCTCGAAATTCATAGAAATATGTTTTGAAAATTTTCCAACTTTTAGAAAGCGCTGAACTTTTAATCTTTTATAAAATTAGTCTTAAATAAGACTCAACAGAGAATTTTGAACCGAAAGAAAATAACCTTATCTTTCATTTTCAAAAAATTGATAAATTAAGTGACAATTTTAAGGACATATCCCAGAATTGGTTCAGACAAGAGTCCAAAGTATCAATTATTCGGAAATTACTAAAATTTAATCAATAAAGACATTTAGACTTTAAAAGCTTCAAATTATGAGTCTACAGAGTTGTCCAAGGTTAAATCACATTACACTTAACTAAAAGTTATTTAATTGTTTTATAAGTTCTAAAAATATTAGCTTTTATTCAAAACAATTGTCAAAAGACTCATAAATTCATTTGAGTAGAAATATTTGAGCTCATATTAACTTTCAATGTTCTGGTTGTGAAAATCACAACATAAATGCAATTTTTGTCTAAATAGCAGTTTTATTGACTTTTTCGATGATTAACTCATTTATTTAAAGTTAAACTAAATTAAAATTTGACGACAAATAAATGCTTTCAATCAAATTTTGAAAGAAAAATATTTTCCTCATTTTATTTGTTATTAAATATTTAACAAATCAATAGACATAACTTAAAGGGGTAAAGAAATTTGTCTAAAATTTTATGAAATTAATTTAATTAAATATTTTTTGTTTTATAGTAATTATAATAAAAATCTCAATTAAAAGTAAAAGGATTAATGAAATTCTTGTTTTGGAAAAATTTTTAAATTCATGAAATCTGAAATCACTTTAAACACAATTTTTGTTCAAAAGAGTATTAAAACTGAAGGAATGAAAAATCGATTTAAATCTTTGGTCGAATGTCCTTCTCTTGAGAGAAGGCCTTCCTATTCAACATCCGATAGACTAATGAGAGAACTATTCAATTAATTATTAACTCTTTAGATAACTTCAATCTAATGATTATTTAATCTGAATAGCAATTAGATATCCTTGCTCTCTTATTCTTATCATGTAAAAATTATAAAAATGGACCATGCTAAGTATATTAGTTTTCAAAAATAAATATTAATTAGAAATAATAATAATAATTACCAATTAAAGGTTCTAGGAACTGCACCTTCTCTTTGGATTTAAACATTTCGATGAGATCGACATAAAGAACACCAAAACTGTTGACGACTCCAAAAATGGTTCCATTGATAGTAGCGCTGGCCATCACTATCGCACAGCTATGAATTGTGAACGAATCGATTGAATTGTATGGACCACCACTTGTTGTTTCTTTAATTTCATCCCTTTTGTTGGACTTAACGGTTTCCGATGGATTTCCATTCGATGCTTTAATAATGATTTGTTTTCCACAATTCATTCCATTGATCACAAGTTTTCCATTTTCACAGATGTTTACCATTTTATCACTTATTTTGAACTTTTGGTTTAATGGAATTCGGAAGAAATGACAAAAGAATAAAATCTTACGAAATGTTTTTGAGGAGTCCTTCAATTCTGTGTTTATTTCTTCAAAATTGGTTGAAGTGATTGTGTGGGCGATTGATAGCAATTCGATACCAATTAAACTAAGGCTTGTTTTAACTCTTTATTATTGTTTAAAGTGATTAAACGGGAACTTAATTAGTGCACATTTAGAGCCACTTTTGGAAAATTTTGCTTTCAGTCAAAAACTAAGAACCGGTTGAGAACTTGGATTAACACAATTACATAATTCAGTTTCAATTTCAAGAATTTAAATAATTTTGGCTTAAATTTAGATAATTTTTAAAATTTGTTATAAAAACTAATATAAGAATTAAAAGAGAATTGAAAATAGAAGAGAACTAAACTTTTGGGAGAACTGGAGTTATATGAAGAACACGAGTGAATGAAAGATAATCTAAACTTAACATAGAATATGATTCTGTAATAGAGGTCTGTATTGAAGGTATCGGTTCTCTATTCTGTGCCTCAATTAATAGTTAAAATTTAATATTTATTTTATGCGAATCACATGTATTTCAAAACAGATTTAATTGATTTCATTATTGAATAAATTTATTTTTATTTCGATGTTTTTCTTTTTAAAATAAGTGAATTAATTAATCCTAAAATTTTCCAAAACTAATTCAAAATAAAATTATTGGAAAAATTTAAGTCTTTTAATTTTATTTATACAGTAAAATCTCCCAGTTGTTCCTCCCAAATGCCTCCCAAAGAGGCAAATGCACAAAAATCTTTAAACAACTCAGAACATAAACAACAGGGAAAATTATACTAAATTTAAAAAAAAATTAAAATCAACTATTTTATAGTTATTACATAAGTTTATTATAATAATTAGTAATTAATGTTTGTTTTGAGTTATTATAATGACATTCAAAGA
>JAQFZM010001127.1:0-20823 GCA_034695785.1 Galumna obvia | reverse complement strand
TCTTATTAATATGAATATTCATAATGATTTAACTAAGTTACTCGCAAGAAACTTCAAACCATAGATGTCTAGGGGGTTTCAAAACTCAGATTAACGGTTGGAAAAAGGATGATGCATATACCATAATGAGATATAATGTTGCCAACCCTAATAAATTTTTAATATTAAAATTACACTAAATTAATAAACTTGATATGATTCTTTTATATTCCGATTACAGATTCAAAATCGGATAGATTATTTCAAAATTATTAGTAAAATAGTTATTCAAAAATTTTACAATTTTGTCAATATTTCCAAGCTTACTATATTTGCCTATAAGCATATTTTTAAAATTTCTTAAAATTAAATTTAGATAATTTTATCTAGTTTATTTTGCATTTTACAAAATTTAATAATCTTGATTCTTGTTTTTTCGGTCGAAATTTTAGTGAGTGATACAAAATTGCATTTTTAAGATATCATATAAATTAAGGTTTTTCAAATAAAAATTTCAGAAATTGATAGTTTCTAATTCCAATTTTGTACAAGATAATTTTGAAATATTATAAAATATCTAAGAGCTTAAGAATGACAAGATGATTTATTAATTTTTTGCTGATTTTTGGCTAAACTCACAAAATAAATAAATCTCAAAAAACATGGTAATTTTAAAACTTTTAATATTTTTGTAAACATGAATAATTAATAATCAAATGGTAAAAATTTTGTTCGAATAACCAAGTTAAATCGGTGAATCCATTTCCAGTAGAATTCCCAGATCTTTTTGCGACGATTGTAGTTCTTTAATAATTTGTAATAGAGATCCAAATCGGACATAAAAATCACTTATCCGGTCCTATCAGGAATTTTTTGAGTTTTGGTAAGGTTACATCCGTATCCGGAAATATAGACAGCGGTCTTGGTCCGGTTCAGTCCGGGTCCGGTCAGATTTATATCCCTATCACCTAAAATATAAGACTCGGTCCGGTCGAACTTTTCAAAGGCTATGGTCAGGTCCGGTCCTAGACCCGAAAAATACACCTTGGTCCAAGTCTGGTATGGTCAAATTTGGGTTTCTTGTTTGAAATATAAAATGCATTTTTCATAAGGAGCAATTTGTTTCATATTAAACATTTTATCTATTTGATTTTTGGAAGAAGAAGTCAGGAATATTTATTTTGTCATATAAATCTAGCAAGATAATACATCTAACTTTATTTTGATAATACTGATAGAACATTAATTTATTCTAATAAATATTTATTTTCTATTGAAATAATATCTGTAATTAAATAATTGTAATCCAAATTACAATAAAAACTGAAGCACAACTTATTTTAATCACAAATTGTGATATCAAACAATTTTTAAATTCATTTGAAAATGAGAAACAAATATATTTGTTTTCAAGGACCAACTGCTCCCTTCATCAGCTAAATGCATAAACTGAGATATCAATTCTGAATCATACACTCGAGCGGACAGTGAAGGACAAAACATTTTCAATAACCAGTAATAAATTAAAGTTTATTTTTAAAAATTTGTTTATATTTAAAACTTCTGTGGAAAGCCATTAATAGTTAAAGTTTTAAATATATACAAATTTTTGAAAATTGTTTATAATTCAATATGCTAATTTAATTTGTAAATCTAATATCTAATTAACTTTATTAAACTGCCAAATGTTAACAATAATGACTAATTATTATTTTGTATTACAAAGTTTAAATTGTAAGAGTGTTTCTCTAAATTTAAAAAAATTAAGAAAATTATATTTCTTACTTATTTTATTTATAAACTATAAGATCTTATATAAAATATTTTTCTTTCATATGAAATATCTTGATCATTTCATTATTTATTTTAGTGTTGTTAATAAGATAAATATTGATTTCGTGTATATCTTGAATACCTTCAAAATGGGATTGGGCCAATTGATCGAAAGACAATTGACCGAAAAGACAGTTGACAGAAACACAATTCACAGAAATATTAAAGGGGTAACCAAGGAAGTTCCCACTTAGTGTTGCCTAAACTAATTTAATTTAAACCTAACAAAACCCTAACCATATCTAACATAACAAAACTAAAAAAATAAATTTCTCTTCTGATGTTAAAAAATTTGGAAATTTCATAAAAATTTACTATACATGGTGACGCCATAACTTTAAATTTCGGTCAATTGTTATTCGGTCAATTGTCTTTCGGTCAATTGTCTTTCGGTCAATTGTCTTTCTGTCAATTGTCTTTCAGTCAACTGTCTACCACCTCTTCAAAATATGCATTTCTTTAATCTCTTATATGAATTTGTTATTTAAATCTCATATTTCAATATATTATATTTAAAAACATGGAAAATAACATGATATCTTAATAGGATTTGAATACATTAGCAAGTATAAATCAAATTTATTTGTAATTTTGAAAACAATACAGGTATTATTTTCATTTTTGCACCAAAATAAAAATTAAAATTAATCTATGAAAACAATTGTAATAATAATCATTTTTGTTGTCAAATGAAAGATTATTTATTCAAGTTTATGTTCATATAATTTGTTTATTAAAAATTTTATCTGGAATAGAATTAGACCTAAAAGAACGAGATTACCCCATTCGGCACTTTTCCAGTGATACTTTAGTGATTAATTTATTACAAAAAGGTTTATAATACATTTAATCAATATAACTGGATGAAATTATAATCAGGTAATGAAATTGAAACCAAAAATAAGCAAGAAAAGTGCTAAATTTCCAGTTTTTACCAAAAAACCTGGTCATTTTTTACAAACTTAAATTTACATAAATTACGTCCTATGGGATTTTGCCATTGTCTGGAAAACTTTTTAAGGGGTATGTTACAAAGTTTCCCTGATTACTATTTTTCCAGAATTGATAACTAGGTAAAAATTATGCCATTTTGTAACCAAGGGATGTAGTTAACATTTAATAAGTATTAAATATTGGAAAAAAAGTTATTTATAATATAATTTAACAAATAATTTTGGTGAAAAAATGAGTGTAAGACCTGTACTCTTTATATAGCACGCAATTACCTTATTGAATTGCAATATATTTCAGTTAAACATTAATAATCTTTTATTTGTTCAATTTATATAAAAGTTGTTGACATTTACTTATTATCAAGTAGAATTAAGTGGTGAGGTAAATAACATAGATAAACTATATTCATTTATGTTATTACAATAAAAATAAAATTTTGTTGAAATAATGATAAAAGATATCAATGAAATGAAACTTTAGTTTTTAAAACTTTTATAATATTTTACTCACTTTGATTTAATGGAATGCAAAAATAAAATATTTCAATAAATAATTTTTAATATCAAATTATTAATTTACATTACTCTTAGTATATCACGCAATAGTCTTATTGAATTCCAATATATTTCAGTTCAACATTAATAATCTTTAATTGAGTCAATTGATAAAAAAGTTTTTGGCACTTAATATAAATGAGTTAAAAAGTTATAACTAACATATATTTCATTTATGTTCTAAATAATAAAAATTTTTATTATAAATAAAAATTCCTTTTTAAATCTTTAGATTATGCAATAAAATATAAACAATTAGTTTAATTAAAAATAAAAATAAGATTTTTATTTTAATTCATGACCTTTCATAACAATAATTTATTGAAATAAATAATTTATTTTATAAAATATTATTTATAGTTTTAACAGGGATAATTATCATAAAAACCTTATTTATATTTTTATACAGTAGAATCTCCCAGGTGTTTTGGAGGCAAATGCACAAAAATCTGTAAACAATTCAGAACATCAACAATAGGGAAAATTATATTAAATTTTTGTAAAGATTAAAATCATATATTTTATAGTTATTGCATAGGTTTATTTTAATAATTAGTAATTAATGTTTGTTTTGAGTTATTATAATGACATTCAAAGACTTCTTTATTGATTTGATCCAAACTTCTCATGACTTTATCTTCACATTTATTTTTTGATATAAAATATGACTTTAATTTTTGATTACCTAAAAATTTGTTGAGTAATCTAATGTATTTTTAATTGAATTTTATAACAAATATGTTCTATAAAATTTATTTAAAATTATTTTTCAAAGGAATAAAATTTTTTTACAGTTATCGCATTATATGTATAAATTAATAAACAGTAGAAAATGAAATGTTGAGTAAAGGTAATCAAAAATATATACAACTCAGAAGTTTAAACAACTGAGGAATAAACTACTGGGGAGAGCTGTAACATTATGGGGTATAGCGAGTCCGCCAAACTATGAATATGTATAAACACCAAGGAAATATCAACAGTACGGAAGGTAAAAACTCGGGAATTTTACTATTTTAATATAAAAAAATTTATATTAATTAAGGTTAATAATCTGTTAATTATTAATGAAATGTACGAAGACATACCCGTTTGTCAATACTACTGACGTTAATATCGAAATGCACCGCAAACAATTAATGCCGGCAATTGCCTAATGACATTTATCTATTTTCCCATTTTGTATTTGCCTTTTTTTTGATGATTGGATGTATAATGTATTTCGGAGATAAAAATGACTCCAAAAACCCGACCTCTAAGAAATTTAACAATGAATTTTACAATAAAGTATTAAATTTTATATTTCTTTATTATAAGACATGGCCAAACTTGCCCGTCTCATGGAGGTATTACGGGGGTTATTTTAGCACGAACTCAGGGGGTATTAGGAAGGGTATTCTGAAAATGAAGAATAAATATCATACAAACCGTTATTCTTATGTCCTATTTCAAATATCATAAAATGCTTAATACAAATAAACAATTTATTATATGTTGAGAGATTTTTAATGTTCAAAACTCAAACTTCAAAATATTTGACCCGCACGGCATTTTGGTTGTTCTTCGTTTGCAGTGCTGGACGACATCATTTGATACCTTATATAAGGCATTTGTGCTGATGAGGAGAGCAGTTGACTCTCGAAACAAATTTTAATTTGTTAACAATAATTAATAATAATTAAAGTATCACAGTTAGTGATAAATATCTCTTTGTGCTAAATTTCTATGAATTTTAATTTTTTACAGTTTAATATTTCTAGTGAGTCTAGGAATTCTATCCTATTTATAACAATATTTATTTTAAAAGCAGAATGGGGACTTTTATAATGAAGATTAAAGATTAAATCTTTAAAACAGACCGTGCTAAAAATTCACCCTAAATAATGAATAAAAAATATATTTAAATTGTATTAAAGTTTTTTATTTTAGGGATTATTTTTATCAAACGTTAATCATTGAAACTTAGTTTTGAATCATTCATAAATATCTGCTAAAAAATTAATCAGGGTTTTTCTCATAGATTAATAATCATTAATAAAATGATTATCGAGTCATTTGAAACTTAAACGTACTTTTCTCCTTATTTATTTTGAAATCTTTCATTATAATCTTCATTATAAAATCCCCATTTTGTTTAAAAGTTATAAATTTCTATATATATAAAATAAAAATATTAAAAATTCAAGTTTAATAAATTCAAACACTTATTTATATAATTAGTATAACTATTAAAGAAATTATTAGAAATATCTATATGATCATTCAAATTATCTTGCAAATTTGAAAAATCCAAACCACTGATCCATTTTGAAGAATCTTTTATTAAATTCATACAATTTGGTCTTTCATTTGGGAAATCTGATACCATTTTTTCTATTTGATTGTAGAGTTCTATTAAATTTTTATGAAATATATAATGTTCGTCTAAATTACTAAATAAAAGGGTAAAAAATTATTAATAATAACATAATTTATAATTAATACTTTGTTTATATCTTGTATATACCTTTCTTCATTTATATTTACCAATTCTTTTGCAATAATACCAAGACTAAAAATATCAGACTTGTTACTATATTTTTCTTCATATTTAACTTCTTTTGCCATATATTTATCAGTTCCTTGATTTGGTGTGAGTGTAGTATTTTTTGAACCAACATTTATTCTTGATAAACCAAAATCACAAATTTTGATGAATTTTTCATTGTTATTGTTTAAACATGCTAAAAAATTTTTTGGTTTTATATCTCTATGTATAATTTCCTTTTTGTGCAAATATTCTACACATTCAAGAATTTCCATGAAAAGAAAACATGACATAATATATTCATTAAGGCTGAGTATAGAATTGTTTTCTCTATTAAAATATTTTGGTTTATATTCCATTATATTAGATAGATCACATTCGCAAATTTCCATTAAAATATTCAATGATGAGTTTTCAATCCAGCCATGGTAAATTTTTACCACAAATTCACTATTGCATTGAATTGACAAAAGTAGTTCTTGAGAATTTTGATCATAATCTATAAATTATATTAAAAATTTTATGAAATAACTATGTTTATAAATTTTATGTATACATTTTGTATAATTGTGTAAATTTTGTTATTATTTAATAAAAATAATATAAATTTATTCAACCAGTAAATTTCTAACATAGTATTATTTTTAAATATATGGTTGAGGACATAACTACTAGGGTGACCATCCGTTCACTATTTAGGTGTTCTGTTCACTAGGAATTATTAGACCTTTAGTGAACAATATAGTGTTCACTATTATAATTTAGAAAATTTATAGTTAAAATTAAAATCTAATCTCAATAAAATTGTAAAGTTTTAATATTGATTTATGAAAATAAAGTAAAAATAGATTTTTTATCTAATTTATAGGTTATTTTAGAAATTTTTATTATTAAATAGTGAACTCCTTATTTTAATAATGAAATAAAAAATCTGTTAAATTTAGAAAATATACAAAATCTCCATTGAAAATTTATAGTAAGCAAAGAGTGTTCACTATTTCAATTAAGAATACTTTTAGACAAAAAAGTATCTTTAAATAATATAATATAATGAAACTATTATTTTGACTTAGCTATACATAGCAATAAAAAATCGGTAATTTTAATAAATTGAATAATTTTTCTATAAATATAATTAATATACAGTTACAATAGTTCGTATATTAATCATGAGATGAGAAAAACATCTATTAAAAGTAAAATAATTAATTATTATATTTTAAATAAATTATTAAAAGAGTACACTATTATGTCCATTTTTAAAATTTTTTTGTTCATTATTTGTTCACTTTTTTTTAAGGGATTTGGAGAAATGTTCATTATTTCAAAATTTTCAGTGGTCACCCTAATAACTACCCCAAGTTACTTAAACCATGATAATTTTTGAGAGAATCAACCGATTCCAAAACTGATTTTACAAAAACAATCTAGAAAAATATGAGTGTATAAAAAAATATTTAAAAAAATTTTGATCCAATTAAATTAATTTTTCAGCTTATAGAATTATAAATTAAAGAAATTCATAAAAAATCTATCAAATATGTCATCTGTTTGCGACATTTTTTAAATTTAAATCAAAGAGTGCCCAGCAACAAAGTTGTTTATTATAGCCTCCTTAATTGAAATTAAGCAAATTATTTCAGGTATAATCTTTTTGATATTTTGATAGCAATAGACTTTTAATATATTTGATACAAATGTTTTATTTAAACTTGCAATACTCTTTGGTTTAATAACCGATTTCAAATATATTGGTGTCATTTTAATTAGGCTTGATACCTATATTTGGTTCTAATAAAAATATATAAAATTTACGAGCAAATTTATGTATTTTATCTATTAATCCAAAAAATATTAGTTTTTGTTAACATCAATATAAAATAATTTTAACATTATAAAAATTTTATTGAACTACAATTTTAGAGACTATCATTATCCTAGATCATTTAATTAAAAAAGTATAACGTTTATGCGTTCAGAAAATATCAAGATTTAAGTAACTCGGCGTAGTTATATCCTTAACTGTATATATTAAACAAATATAAATAAGTTGAGCATAAATATTTAGTCATACAAAAAATGATATTTTCTGGATTTGTGATACTTTTATAAAGTATATAAGCAAGATCAATTTTTTAAAACATTCAGACATTCAGTCATATTATAACGTATTTAATAAAAATTGATGCAAAAACTTAGAAATTTTAGAATTTTAAAAATATCAAAATTTTCACTTAAAAACTCAATTTTTGATAATTTTATAAAGCGTTTGTCTCACCCCTGGAAGCGCGTCTTACTCTCGTATAAGATGGGGTATTTCTCTCGAAAAAAGAATTTCGAAATACTCCCTATTTGTCATTCCTTGTTTTTATGCATTTTTATTCAGTTTAAGATTATTTTTAATAGAAATTGCAATTTTCTACTCATTTTTTTCTAATTTTTTTACTGTTTTTGGACAATTTTTAAAATTTTTTTCCTTTTTACTAGATGGGACTACTTGACCTTTCTTTTAAGGGATGATTTTATAAAATTATCGGCTCCAAAGTTTATTTTGGATATGTCGGATTTTATGTGATTAATAAAAACTTTTAAAAAATGTGGAACATTTAGAAAGATCAGGTTATCTTTTAAAAGATTTCAAAGATATTAAGAATTGATATTATTATTGAAAAGTTTTAGTTTAATTTGATATAAAGGTCATTTAAATCAGTCTAAAAATATACGATAGTTACAAATTAGAAAATAAATATATTAGTAAAAATTAAATTAAAATCTTTTAAAATATGAAACATTAAATAAATATTATACAAAAAATGTTACTTACTAATAATCTTTTTTATGGCAAATTCTTTATAATTAATAATATGCTTAGTCTTTTCAACAGTACCAAATCCACCTTCCCCTAATAAGTTTATATATTTGAAAAGTTTTGAATCCAATTTAATTCTTTCATCACTAAAAGTTAGCATTTGTATTACTTTTGATGAATTATTAATTGCATAATAAGTTTGATTGCAATTATTCAAATAAAATTCAAATATTTCATTATAATTAGTTTCAACTAGATTACTTTTATATATGCATGATACTCTATCATTTGCCAAAGCTGTTCCAATAACTTCTGTTGTTTGATAATATGGCAATGAATATAAGGACGAATTTAAAAATTTAGTGTTTTTAAAAATTCCAGGAACCCTTTGGATATCAGGCTCATTTTGATTTGTTTTAAAATAACCACAAAAATAAATATAACCTTTACTGTCTAAAAAGTAGCAATTTTTTGTTGAGGGACAGATATCAACAATGTTAGCAAGTTTAATTTTTTGAGGGACAAAAATTCGGCAATTTTCAAGTTTACCATGACCCAAAGAATAATATAAATCAAAGCCCCAAACGTAAACTGATCCATCTTCTGAAAGTGAATAGGAGCGATTTAAAGAACAATTTATTGTTTTAAATTTTGGTAGTTTATTTAGATTTAAAATATCAAAGGTATATTTAACATGACGTCCACATCCAAGTTGCCCATAATTATTATCACCCCATGCTAATAAGTTGCCGTCATTTGTTAAGGCAATTGAATGCGATGATCCACATGATATATTCTTTATGTTTTTGAATGTGGTGAAACATACTTTTGGATTTAAATATAACTTGATATTTTGAAAATTTCTTGCTAATTGTCCAAATTCATTGCATCCCCAACTGTATATACATTTATTTATATCTTCACATAGTACAAATGTAGCACCATTATAAAATTTTGTGATATTTTTTCCTGATAACTCTGAAACTAATACTGGAGTTTCAATAATTTCATTGTGGCCTAAACCACACCCTCCGAAAATGTTGGAACCAAAACTATAAATTTTATCTTCAGTTGTTTTAAAAAAGATATTATATCCTCTTTTATCATCAAAAACATAAAATAATTCAATATTTGTGCCGATATTTTTACAAAAGTTGCAACAAATATCAAAATTTTTAAATATTTCAAACATTTTATAAAAATTAATAATAATAATAATAAGGTTTTATATATTTCTTAAGACACGTCACAATAAAAATAATTTAATGAAAGTATGACAGAGTTTTTTCACTTACTAAAATAAATCTGATTGTAGCTAAGAAACACCTTTAAGTATTTTTCAATATATTCTAATCTAGTAGCTTAGTTATAAAAACTTATAGGTTTTTATCACATAAAATTGAATCTTGATTTGTGATCCGATGAGTTGTGAAACTCTCAATTATGAGAGAATTGTTTTTACCGGATTCGATATACAGTTGAGGAAATAACTACAGATAAACCTCCAAAGAGTAAACCCTCTAAAGAGTTAAAACCTCCAATGAATGAACATAATTTGTGTCCCAACTCGGTAAAATACATTATAAATGAACCTCTGATGAGTGAAAACCTCTAACGAGTGAACAAATATTGTGGTCCCGAGCTCTTCACTCTTTGGAGGTTTAACTGTATCGATCTTTGATTGAACCTTGATAACCTTTGAATGGGTGATTAGAATTTTGAGCGCTTTTCACCAAAATAATCTGGGATAATTTGAATTTACGAAAAATATATTTGAAAAAATTAACATCAAGATATAATTATAAAAATTATTTTTTCAAAAAAATTCAATAATTCTATAAAAATATTTATACTAAAGTATATTTTAATAAACATATCAATAAACATTTAAACATTTTTATAGTCATCATTTCAAAGAAAAAAATATTGTGATGATCAATTTGTTAGCAGGGCTACATTTTTGGCAACGCCTTCAAAAAAATTTTTTAACAAGATAATTAATGTAATATTTTAAATCAATAGGGAATTTTACGTTGATTAAGAATATTACATTAGAACTTAAAGAAAATAATAGGCTTTTGAATTATTTACAATAATATTCTAAAAATATTAATTTTTGTCGAACATTGACAAATCGACCATGTTAGATAAATTATATAAACATTTTCGATATCAGCGTGAAATCCATTATCGAATATATATGACATCAATGATTTGGTAAAAAATTATTTTGCAGGTTTGGCCAAATTGTATCCATGGTGAAAAATTAACCATCACAATATGTTTCAACTTTTATGATGATTATAAAAAAGTATAAATATTTTTTAATATGTCCATAAAAATATACATTAATAAAAATATTTGTGTAAAATTATTGAAATTTTTTGAAATAATGATTTTTATAACTATATCTTAATGCTAATTTTTTCCAATTCATTTTTTAATAAATTCTAGTTATCAAAGATCATTTTGATGAAAACCGCTAAAAATTATAATCATCCTTTCAAAACTTATCAAGTTCAATCAACGGTCGATAGTTATTTCCTCAACTGTATGTATATTAAAATCTACAATTAATGGGTTTTGAAAGTTATGAACTTTCCCAGACTTAAAAAAATTCCCATGCAATTTATCCATTATATCTCAGAAAGTACATTGTATAACTTTTTTATTATATAAATTTTTAGATATGACCTCTTATTTATAAATTCTACAAGTTAATTATTATTAAAGCAAATGTCTTATAATTTTCAAATATTTATTTTATTTAACATATTTATCTTTTCTTGATATTTGCTACATTTTATTTATCAAAGATTATATAAATCTTTATGAACAAAATTATTTTATGGAATTTTATCTTGTATCATAGTGATATAAAATATCTTTTGAGCAAATCTTGTTGCTAAGTAATAAATTTTGTTAATGGCGAACAAAAACAATACTTTCATTTAATAGTTTTAAAATTTATAGTAAATTATTTTATGTTTAACATTTCACCATGTCTAGTTTATTAGACAAATTCTCTTCAAAATTTGAAGACAAGATTAAACAGAATATTGAATTATTTCAAGTGTTTGATGACACAAACGGTTATAATATTTTGTTTATTACATGTGATGATTGTGTATATAGTTTTGGTTCAAATGCTTTCGGTTGCTGTGGCTTTGGGCATAATAGTTGCATTGACAAACCATTAATGATAGAAAAATTAAATTCTAAAAGAGTTAAAAGTTTTTCTTTCGGTGATAAATTTGTCTTGGCCTTAACTTTTAATGGCCGAATATATGGATGGGGTCAAAATAATTGTGGTCAATTAGCAACCCCTAATAAAAATAAAAAATATTTTGAACCAGTTAAAATAATAATTCCAAATAAAAAAATTGTTAAGATAAGTTGTGGTTTAACTCACACATTGGCACTAACAGAAGATGGAAAAGTATTTGGTTGGGGTGATATTAAGAATGGTAAATTGAAATACAATACAGAACCAAAAGAATTTATGTTTTTAAATACAATTATTAGTGTTTATTGTTTTAATAAAAAATCTTTTGTTATTACAAGTAAAGGCATTGTTTATAGTTGGGGTTATGACGATTGGAATGCTCTTGGTCATGATACTAATATTAATGAACGCATATTTGAACCAAAGTTAATTAATTCAATTAATAATGAAGTTGTGTCTATTAAATCATCCAAAGTTAATACGTATTTCTTAACAAAAGGGGGAAATATATATTTTTGTGGTCTATTAGAAGATGACATCTCTGAAAATATTATAAGTTTACCCCAAATTATTGAATTTGAAAATAAATTTACAAATATTTTTTCAATAACATCTAATAAGGACAATAAAACATTAGTAACCGCTAAATATTTAAATAAAATTTATATATTAAATGCGAATAAAGTGCAAAAATTAGACATCCAAGATATTTATGAATTTTATTTTAATAAATTTGGCTTAACTGGAAAATTGGTCGAAATTATTAAAACAGATTTATTTAGAGAATCAGAAATACTGAAAACTACAAATTTGTCAAAATTTCCGATTAATTATAAAAGTAAGAAAAAAACATATTAATTGAATTTAAATTAAAATATTATTTTAATTATTTAGAATATTGTAGTAAAGAAATAACGCTGAATAATCAAGTAAGTTCTATTAATTATAAAAATCAAATTAGATATTTCTTTGAAAACTTTCTTTTAAAACGTTTATTGCAAAATATACTATTTGAATGTTGAATGTAATTAATTATTAATATAATATAAATATATAAATTTCAAATAAATTTAAAATTAATTTATCATTTTATCTATTAATAAATTATGAAACCTTATAAATAGACTAAAATGGATAATCTCTTTGAAACAATTTGATTTAGAATCTGATGTCAAAATTTGCTTATTTCAGTTTTAAAAACTATAAAACCATGGTCAACATATTTGAAATATGTGTTATAAAGCTTACAAAAGAAAGTTTTATACTTAACAAAGATATTTATTTATAGTTGAGTAGATGTGAAATGAATTTCAACTAACGCATATTAAAATCAATAGAGATTCTATGATTATTTAATTTTACTTAATAATATAGTACATTACTAAACACTAAACCAAAAATTAAAAATTTTTCAATATATTTCAAAGTTTTTCAAAAAAAATTTCAAATAATTTGAACATTTTTTCTTGTCTTTAAAATGGTTATAAGCAGATTTTGACACTAGATTCAGTTGCTATTATTCTTTTTATGAATTTCCATCATTAAATTAAAATTATTCTCTTGTTAGGGATATAAAAATAAGCAGGGATGGAAAAGGACCGAGGTCTAAGGGGGGTATAAGGGGGTATTTTGATCTAAGCTAAGGAGTGTATAAGGGGGGGTATTTTGAAAATGTTCCAAAATTGCTTAAAAACACATGAAACATCAGTTTTAAGGCTTATTCTGCCTTATGTGATTTATTTAGTCAAAATTTAATGCATTTTATCAAATTTAATGCAAAAACTGAGAATTTTCGGCAAAAAAGGTAATTTTTTAAAATTTTCAAAATTTTAGAGAACCTAAATTTGAGCGTAAAAGCATGATTTTTGACGATTTTAGGCATTTATTGAGGTTTTCCTTTAACATTCTTCAAACTTCTGCTATACTTTGATTTTTTTCTTAATTTTTTTCTCTTTTTTTTGCTTAATTTTACTAAAATTTTTTCCTCTTTTTTCCTCTCTTTCTCTAGGAAGGGGGGTCTCTAACTCTCGTCTAAGGGGGGATTATTTTTCGGAATTTTGGCTCCAAAGGGGTATTCCGGAATACCCCCTTTTTCCATCCCTGAAAAAAGTGAGCGTTTTTAGACCATAAAATCCCAACAGATCTAGTATGTGTCCATAGACACAATTGTTAAGGGTCCCAAACTCAAATTGGAAGAATTTTGCCAATTTTGGCTTAGTAGGGGAAGTATTCCAAAATAACCCCCTTTTAACCATTCCTGGTAAATTTAATATTTTCGATTTATCATACTCTAACTTATTTTGGACTCTATAAGCAAAGCAAGTTCAAAATCTGTAATTACAGATAACATATATTAGTATTTAAGTCACATTAACTATAAAAATTTAACTTTTTCTTGATATTTCTTTCCTTAGATGAATACAAAGATGAGTACCGAAAATTTTAACGATTTATTAAATGAATTCATTTCAATGAATAAAGATATAGACTCTGGTCTATTTGAGATCAAACGTGACATTTCAAAGTTTCACCAAGAATTAAATAAGAAGAAAATTGTTACAACAGTAGCACAAGTATTTGGTATATTATTAATAGCATTTTGTTTTTTGTTTGGACCTATTCTGCTTATTTTTGTTGGTGCATTGGCTTGTTTTGGCTCTTTATCAAAGAATATAGCATTTAGCATAAATGATAGAGAAGCAACCAAAAAAGTTATTGAGAAACTGGAAAAAACCAACAAACAAAAAATTGAAAAAAGTGAAAAATTACAAAATTATTTCAAGAAAATTCAAAAATATGTAGAGGAATTAGTAGAACTAAAAATACCAGAGAACATTTCTAAAATGACCGTTTTTATTGGTAAGTTATATTTAATTATTATTTTTTAAAAATATTTAATCCAATTTAAAAAATTTTAAAATTTAAATGATGCAATTTAGGCTTTAATTTAATCATATTTTATTCATTGTGTTTAAATTTTATCAATAAATAGCTTTATAAAGCAAATGTCAAACTAATTTTTGCCTAAAATTGTTTGATTATTTTTGACTGTTTTTCAATAATAGAGCTTTTTGTGGCTGAATAATATTTTTATATAAATGTCTTAAAAATTATAATTAAATTTAAAATGTTGAATACTTTTGTTTGAGTTTAGGTTATTTTGAATTAATATGTTTTTCGCAGTAATTTGTACTGAAGGAGTATTACGAAAATTTTTAGATAATTAACTAAATTTTTAGGGGTTATCATCGTTTTACTGAAAAATATACTTTTTAAACTATTTTACAAGAATTTTTTATAGGATTTTATAGATGGCTTTATTGGTAATTGAAAAATTCGTCTAAATATCGTACATGAATTTGTACACAAAAATTAAAATCCAATTAAAAAGAATAAATTCTATTATTATGAAACAAAATTTAACAATAAAATGAATAGTAAAAAAATTGAGTGAAACATTTAATTTGAATTCATTTAAAGCTTTAAAAATGAAAATATTAATAAGGTATAAGACATAGCATTAAATATTGATCAAGGGTTTGATCATATGTTGAAAGAGCCAAATTATTTCATCTTTTAGGGGGATATTTGGCCAAAAAATACAACAGAGTCCATATTAACTAATATTATGTATCCCAAATTTTTCTTTTCTTAGGGTATTTTTGAAAACCCTCTTTGGTCATCTTTATTAAATTGAATAAAAAGTAAAATGATATAATTAATCATTTAAAAAATTTTCGATTAAAAATATTATTTTACATTAGATTTATTGAAAATTAGTACTGTTTTTAAACATTATATTTGATAATTTAATTTTGAATTTTTAAATAAATATTCGCATTTGTATGATTTTTCATTACATTTACGTAGTAAACTGTAGTATATGTAATCGTTTTGCACCCACCCAGCCATCCAACCCTGCTCGTGGGATGCAGCGAATAAAATTTTTTCACTTAATATACCCATTCTACCGGCCATTTTCTTGGGACCAAATCTTTTGTTAGTAACGGGAAAATTTGCTTTTTGATAAATTATGAAGGAATAGGTAGGCAGTGATAAACTTCTCTTTTGATCAACCATTTTTAGTAACAGGGAAATTTCGCTTTTTTGATGGAATCGGAGAGGTGTTATAGGTTGTGATATCTTTCTCTTTTAACCAATCTTTTGTTAGTTTTGTAAAAAAAATTTCTTTTCACAAAAATGGATGAGACTTTAGGCTGTGCTATCCTTCTCTGGAGATTTACCCTTTTGTTTGTAACAGGGAAATTTTGCCTGTTTTGAAAAAACGGAAGATGGTGGTAGGCTGTGATTTCTTTTTCTGGTTGCCAGCCCTTTTATTAGTAGCGGGGAAATTTAATTTAATTGATAGAAACGAAAGAGTGATTTAGCTGTTATATTCTTTTCTGGAGACCAAAGCTTTTGTTAGTAACAGGGAAATTTTGCTTTTTTGATGGAATTGGAATGTAGTGATAAGTTGTGACATTTTTCTCTATTCCAACCTTTTTGTTAGTATCAAGAAAATTTCATCTTTTTTGATAGAAACGGAGGGAATTATAGGCTCTGCTATTCTTTTCTGGAGCCCCACCCGTTTATTAGTAACGGGGTAATTTTGTCTATTTGATAGAAACGGATGGGAGTATAGGCTGTGCCACTCTTCTCTCTTGACCAATCTTTTTGATATTAACGGGAAAATTTCTTCTTTTTTATAGAAACGGAGGGGGTGTGGGCCGAGATATCTTACTCTCGTGACCAACCCTTTTGTTATTAACGGGAAAATTTGATTTTTTGATAGAAACGGAAGGATATTTTGAAGTAGGCTTTGATATCTCTCTTCAGAGACAACAACTTTTGTTAGTAATGGGGAAATTTCGTCTTTTTATAGAAAAAGAAAGGAGTAGTAGGCTTTGTTCTCATTGTTAATAACTCATATAACAAATTACAAAGTACTAGAAACAAGGAAAATCAAACTTGCTTAGGAATCTTTAAAAATGCTTGATTATATTTTTAGATGTATTAAATTGCTATTATATTGATAAAACCTTGTGAATGTAGTGATTATAGGCTTAGCCTCAAACCTTGTTTAAATGTGCAATAGAATTCAACAAGTGTCGACTAGAAATTCATGTAACAAAATTACCTATAAAAGCTGACCCGGAAGTACTCTATATAGAGACGCTACATTGATTTAATTCATTATTATCCTATGGCTTTGAATATATTTGTAATGAAAATAAATTAAAATTCATAAATGTGTTAGGAAAGATAAACTGAAATTCAAAATTTGATAAATATATTTGAACAATGTAATTTTCAATCACTTAAAACAAAAAAATCAATATTTAATCAGGTGTACTGAAAGTTCATAGCTCTAAATGTGTGTTAATGTCGAATGATTGAACCTTCTCTTCTCCCTCTTTTATATAATTATAATAATTATCAGCAATACAACATTTATAAATTATTTTTTTATATAACATTTGTTTAGCTCTCGCTAATAATGAACTCATATTAAACTGCAATCCTGAATACGATGAAATTCAAATACAAAATCTTTTAACAAATGCAACAATTTTACAAACAATTGTAGCTAAAGAAATTAATTTTAAAACTGTCGATGGAAATAATTCTAATGAAAATTTAACCACAAGCCTCTTATTAATGAGTTCCATTGATATTATGAGTGGTTTAGGTCAAATGTTTCAAATATTTACTGCAATGGCGACTATTGCTTCAATTGGATTTACTGCATTTCAATTATACATACTTAAACAAGACTTATCAAAGGATCATCCAACTGTTGAAGTCATTGATAAATTCTCCCAAAGTATAGAAGAGGAAAATAAGAACTTTAAAGATTTATTAAATTTGCTTAAAAGTTTAAAAAAAATAATATGGAAGACAAATGTCAATGAAAATATAATTGTTGGATCATCAAATTTTTTCATTGAAATTTTAAAAATTTTGATAAAGGAAAAACAATTGACTAAAATTCAAATTGAAAATAACGACTTTAATGTAAAAAATATTATGCTTAAAAACGACAATGGTTTAATTGAATTCTGTAAAAAACAAATGATTTTAATTGGCGACTGGCAAAATTTTATAAATTATAACGAAAATACTATTAATTCTGAGAATTTATCAATTAACATTGAAGAATTATTTAAGTCAGAACATTTCAATTTTCATCAATTGAAGAATGATATCTTATCTAATCATTCATATTCCACTTCAATTTTATTAATTGATATTAGTAATTTTTATAAGAATATAATAGATAATTTTTTATATAATTCGAAAAATCTAAATAAAATTGATAAATTTCCCAAAGAGGTACAAGTATATAAAGACTATTACCAAACAACAGATTACATAATTAATGACATAATTATAAAATATCCAAAATATTTTAATTATATTAATTCTGATGCATTAATATTTTTCATAATAATGCAAGAAATTAAAGAAAAATGTCAGCTATATTTAAATGGCTTATTATTTCAAAAACATGAGAATGAAAATGAACTTAAATGTTCCAAAATTCTCGAAGATATTGAAACCTATTCATTATTAATAAATCAATATGAAATATTTACTGACAAAATTGCTTTAAATTTTTGGTTTTACAATGAATGTGAAGAAATTAAGAGATATCAAACTATAGTTATAGAAATCAAAAAGAAGTTTAAAGATTTGCCAAATTTATTAAAAACATGGGCATTAGATTTGGACGAATACCTCTTTAAAAATGTATAAAAATATATTTATAAAATTCAAATGTTTTAATTTATATATAAATGTTGAAAAAAATTTATTAATTAAGTAATATCTTAATTACATTAACCAGACCGACTTATTTTGAAAGGATTTTGCTTACTTTTACTGAATTTGTACATTGTTTACTGATTATCAGTGAGCAACACTTAATTTGCTTAGTTAAAAATTTATATAAAAATATAAATTCTACATCTTTACATAGGAATTATGTAATAGTTTTAATAAAAATATTTTAATTTTACCTTTAATTCTTATAAGTTTAAAAAACTTCAATTAAATAAACATTTATGTATATTATTTTATAAAAATTTGTTAAATTTACTAAAAAATAAAAAAATTAAATGTGCTATTACCTTTCATGATATTTTATTCAACTTAATAAATAAATATAGAATCTTAATAGTGACAATTAAAGAACAATAATTGATGAACAGAATTGTAATAGTTATATTTTGAAAATAATCGATTTAATATACTTAAAAACCGTTACAATTTATCCTACACAAAAAAACGAAATATCAATCTGAAAACCCTAATACTAAATTTTACTCCGTAAATGTAGTGAAAAATACATGATAAACTATGGAGAAAAGCTAGAACCAATAAAGAATTGCGCAATATTTATTGACCAAAAAGAACTACAGTAATGGTTATTCGTATTATAACGAAGGGTTTAGAAACTATTCAAACCATTGATTGCAAACACTTTGATGTCTATTATATTAATCAGAGCTTATGTTTTGAAATAAATAACAGAAGAGTTATATTAAATAATAATCCTGGACTTAGTTTTTAAATGGAAATTCAAAATATTCTGGAATCTATTTGTGAATCTCTTATTTATTTTAATGACTATTTCAATGAAAATTATAAGTCAACTTCATATAAAGAAAAATAAATATTTTGAATAAATTATTTCTGAAAATACTTTTGATTCAAAACTATTGAATTCAAATAAGAGTATAATTCGTTTTAAGAAATTAGAAAATATTTTAGACCTAACCTTTAACAGACATGGCCAATTGGGGGGAGGGTATTTCAAAATACCCATCTGGATCCGAAAATTTGAAAAAAACCCTGAAACAAAAAGTCAGGTACCCCATCCCCCTAGAGTAAAGGGGAAAAAATAGGTCAAAATTTTAGAAAAATTGTTGAAAAATAGTAAAAATTAAAAGAAAAATAAGTAAAAAGCTGTAATTTTTATGAAAAATAATATAAATCTCAATAAAAACGCATAAGACCGTCAAAATTATAGTTTTTAGGTGAAAAATTTGATGAAATTTTTTTAAAAATTTCGAAAAATGCATTTTTGGTCAAGATTTCATGGTTTTTTGCATTATTATTTGATAATATACGTCAAATTATGAGTAAATATACTCATATACACAAGAAAACGGCTAAAAAAAGAAGTTTTATGCGTTATTATGCATTTTTTTCGTCATTTTCAAAATACACCCTAATACCCCTCTGAGCTCGGACCAACATACCCTCCCCTAAAACCCCCTGTAGCCGGCAAGTTTGGCCATGTCTGACCTTTATAACCTATGGTTTCCTCATTTTATTTATATTCTTATCTATCAACTCATCATTAATACAAATATTAACATTTGAATTGTTTTGTAGTATAATAATTTCGTGGTATTCAATAATTATTATTATATAACTATTATAGTCTGAAACATTTTTATTTGGATTACATTTTATGTTTTGTTTATTACTTGAAATATGTTTTAAATGTGACGATTGAAAGTAATTTGAGACAATCCTGACTCATATCAGTTTTGCATCCAGAAATAGAAATTAGTTTAGCTTTACATTTATACAAGATTAAGCTCATATTTGTAACTAAATGACGGTTTTAAAGTTTGTAATATAAAATTCAATTAAAAAATTTGTAAATAAAATGGATTATCTCAAGCCTCTAAACAATAATATGAATTAATTTTTCAAACAATTATTTGATGACATATATTTTTAAAATAAACATTTGTGAATAATATACAGTGATGGCTTTTTTACGTGTCCGGTGACTTTGGCTTATATCTCCTTTAATATTTAAGTGAATCAAATTATTTTTTAACCCCAAATATGGTTTTGCCCAGATTTTATAAAATTGAAAAATATTTAAATTATCTTGTATAATTTTAAAGAAATTTGATATTAT
>JAQFZM010001126.1:0-20823 GCA_034695785.1 Galumna obvia | reverse complement strand
TTTATTTGATTTTAATTTATTTCTATATTGATAAATTGTGTTATATTTGTTGATATTCTCTCTCTCTCTCTCTCTCTCTCTCTCTCTCTCTCTCTCTCTACAATAAATCAAACCTTTACTCACTCCTTATATCATTCGCTTTCTCACAATCTTTAATTGTCTTATTCTTTCACTTATTTTCATCCTCGCTTTAAAAATATATTTAAAAATTTTATTATATATTGTTATACAATATAAAAACATTAATTATAAACCAAATTCACATAACCATATATAACTGAAACTTTTAAAGGTTAATTTAGTTATTTCAAAAAGCTTATTGTAGAATCAGCGAAAGTATAAAACAATATTAAATTAAAATTACTCACATTTACTTATTTTACTTTTTAAATAATTCTTAATTTTTCTTCTAAATCAATTTTCTAAACACTTTTTTAGCAAATTCTCTGAAAATACTATTCTATGAAACTCCTACTTATAATAAAGATTATTTAAAAAAACGCTGATTAAAAATTTTATATTAAAATAATTACTAAATACAGTTATGAATAGGGTTGTTATAAAATAAAGATTCTCGAAGATATTTCTCAGAAAATTTTAAAATGATTATTCAATTATAAAAATTAATCTATTAGAGATACGGCAAAAATATTAAATGTTTTACTTTTTAAATTTTATTCTTCCGGTTTAGTAGTTGTTTTAAAACTAGTATATTTGAAAATTCTATTTAATAAATAAATAAATTATTTTTATTAAAAATAATTTCAATAATGACTAGATTAAAGCTGAAAGTATTTTAATCAAGGAAGGCCAATAGGGGGTAATCCAAATTAGCAATTATTTTTTAATATATTGACCAAGAATTAAGTTTAATTTCTTATAATTTTAAAATAAAATAAATAAAGTTTAAAATAAATGTTACAAAATTATTCCAAATTTTCAACTCAAAAAAGTTGTTAAAAACAGATTTTGATATTCATAAATTTTTGATTCTATCGAATTACATCAAACCAAATGTTTTTAATGATTAATTATTAAATTAATTAACTGATGTAAAGAACTAATTTTATTATAGGATATGCTTTGAATAAATTTTTTTCTTTTCGGAGTAATTTGAAGATTTAAAATCATGTTTGACCCACTAACAAACCAAATAGTTTCTTGTATAAAATTTTTACTATTGATAAAAACGAAAAAATTAGTGTACTTTTTTAGTAAAGGGGAAATATAAAACATGTTACATATAAAATAAATAATTCAATTTAAACCATTACCTTTACATAGTAGTGTATATTATTTTTTCATGTAAAGAGTTATATATAATTATAAATTTTTAAACCTGAAGATCTAATTTATATTAAGAAATGACCGAAAGAATGTTTTTACTAAAAGATTGAATTGAAAGATAGTTTTATCCATTATAATGAAAAAGAGAATACTTTACATTTTGTAGAGTTGTTGGCCACCACTGTTTTTGTGAAGCCCCATTAAAGAATAAAGAAGGATAGAGGGTATAATTGAGAAACAAAAACTAGTTTCTCAATCATACGTATAACAAGTTGGACTCATCTTTGAGTCCAATGAATAATTTGTTTAAACACGGCTTGGGGAATGCATTGAACATTTCCTCAGGTGGTTAGAGGTGGTTTTTAAAGGTCGTTGCTTCGAATAAAGTTGATTGTGCAGATACGAACTTAAAGTGTATTTCACAATTATCACAGTTCTTTCAATTATAAAATTGCGCTTAATTTTACTAAATTTTAAGACAAGTGTTTGTTTTCAGTATATAACTAGTGTTTATTATTACTATATACATACACTCGAACCTTTTATTGAAAGCACTCGTTTTATTGCTCTTGTTCCTCCAATTCTTATTCAAAATAATTTAAAATTTAATCCTAACTATGGTTGTCTGAATTTTATTAAAATAAAATATTTTTGATCAAACAAGGTTTTTTAATTATCCAATAATTTTTAAAATGCCTTATTTTTAAAATATTGTTATAGAAATTGATTTATAGTTATGTTTTTTATTATCTAGATCAAAATTTATTGGATACCTTTATTTGTTTTTCAATATTCTTTAAATAAGAAAAAATAAGCTTGAAAATATTAAATTTTTGAAAATTCGAATTGATCATATACAAATTCTACTTTGTCAATTTTAATTAAACTTGGTAAATTAATGCATAATTACATATTGTATCATAATAAAAAGTTTGAATTTAATTACTTAAGTGAAACCAAAATTATTGAAGTTAAAGTAAATTCCTTTAGAATATTAACTTTCAAAATATATTCATTAATTCCAATTATTGATAAAATTTATTTATATTGAAATTTACATCTTGCCTTATTTTTTTGAATCACTTGAAATATTTTATTAAAATTTCGAACATTAATGGTGTATGTAATTATGCATTAAAATACGAAGTTTCATTAATTTAACTTAGTAGAATTAAAACTATATCAATTCGAATTTTCATAATTTTATATTTATTTTAAATATGAGTTTTGTCAAGCAGAAAACTTAAGAAATCTATAAATTATAGAATCTTATGCTGTTACTTATTATCAAGGAGATGCAGAATATTTAAATTAATATTTTTTGGGGTTTTAATTTATTCCTCGGAATTTGGGAGCAAATTAAATATGTTATCAGGATGCTATTAGCAAATTTTTATAATAAATATAAATTTATATTTGAGATGTTAATATAAAAATATAAAATATTTATTTAAATAAATGGCTATTAAGTGGTAAAAAATATTGTTTATCATATAAAATACCAGGTTTCAAAATCTTCTAAAAATTTTTAAAATTATTTGACTTTAAATATTTAAAAATGCATTTTGTGAATATTTAATAAACTATAAATCTGATTCAAAAATTAATTTGATATTCGAGATCGGCATAAAATTCTACATCCAAGTCATATATGATATTCATGAATTACGTTTGAAATTTTTTGGGTGGTTTCAAATAAAATTGAAATTTTAGGCCACGATGAAAATTATTTATTTTGTTAAGTTTATTATCATGTGATATATTTTATGTTTAATATAGCTCCTAAAGGAGAAGGGGTGGTTTAACGTTGTGATTGGGCGAAGGGTTTTATCATGCTTATTCTATAGGTATTCATTGCCCCCACCTAACCTGTGATTATTATAAAAATCGATGCTGTAGAATATGTATAAAGTTAAATTATGTGAAATTATTTATCATTAAGTCAAAGGGGAAAAATCGAATTTTGACACCTTATTTAGGCCCGCCTATTAATTTTAAAAATCTGACATTTTCAGCATAGATTCATCTTATCAAAACGCAGTTTATAGAGAAGTTGCGCTTTGCTTCTAGCATTATTTTAGAAGATGGAATTCCAATGATTTGACTTTACTTATAAAATATATAAAAAATTCGATTTCTAAAATCCAATGCTAGAAGCAAAACGCAACTTCTCCATAAACTGCCATTTGTTGAGATAAATCTATGCTGCGAATTTCAGATTTTTAAAATTAATAGGCGAGGTCTAAATAAGGTGTCAAAATTTGATTTTTCCCCATTGACTTAATGATAAATAATTTCACATAATTTAACTTTATACAAATTCTACAGCATAGATTTCTATAAGAATTGCAGGTTAGGTGGGGATAATGAATACCAATAGAATAAACATGATATAACTCCTCGCCTAACCACAACGTTAAACCGCTTCTTGTCCTTTGAAAAAAATATAAAATTTTGCTGAAAAATACCAAAATTTCAAATGTTTTTATTTAATTATTTAACCATGATGTTTTTTAAAAAACTTATTGTTGAAAAACAAAATTGGGAATTTTTATTTAAAATATTTTTAACAGAACGAAAATTGATCAAGGCATTCTCGAAATATACCTTGTCAAATTGATGAGGTTAAATATTCCCATAATTTGTATTAGAGATTATTACCTAAATATAGTGAAAAAATTACCTTTAGTTTACAAATAATAAAGAATAATTTAAAAAAAATAAAACATTTTAATTAACTCTTTTAAATCAGAAGATTAAAGAATTATTGCATAAATATTTGAGATATTTTTACTTTTTAATTAATCTTTTTTGGAAAATTAACCTTTTAATAGTTTTTAATTTAGAACACTACAATGTTACTAATTTTGCAATATATGAGTTTATCTATATTTATAAATTATTAGATATTTATAAATAAATAATATCTATTAGACATTTATTTCTATTATATCATCAATATAATTTATTATATAACAACTAAACACTGATAAACTAAATATTTATATATTTTTATTGGTAAAATATATCAAATTATAAATTAAATATCTTTACGAATCAAATTGTCTGGGTCATTCTGGAAGAATTTAATAATAAAAAAATAAATATAAATAAATATTTCAAAAATAAATAAATATTTCAAAAATAAATAAATATTTCATAGAATAAATAAATATTTTAATATGGAATGATTATTATATGGAAAGAAAGGTCAAATTAAAATTGTTAAATATATTTACTATGTAAAATATAATGTGAATATTTGTTTTAAACAAACCCAATTTTGTTTAGCTTTTCAATTAATTAAAGTTTTTTAATTAATAAATAGGTTATTTTTCACTACATTTACATAGTAAGTGTAGTATATGTAATCGTTTCGCACCCACCCACCCACCCCCTTCCGCCGTGGGATACAGCACATAAAATTTTTGAAATACATTCACATAGTTGGATGCAGCGAATAAAATTTTTTCACTACATTTACATAGTAAAATGAAGTTATCATTTTGCACCCCTTTACTCACCCCTCCGCCTACCCTCACCCTTCTTTTGCGTGGGATGCGGTTCATAAAATTTTTTCAATCTACTGACCCAATCTACAAGATTAAACACCCACTCTTCAGAATCACTCACCCACTCTACACGACCAAACACCCACTTTACAGGCTCACCCACCAAATTTACAGGCTGACCCGCCCACTCTACCCACCTAATCCTCCATTCTACAGAACAAACAACACACTCTACCATCACACTTACACAATCTACCGGCCTACTTATTCATTTTACAGGCGCAACCACCTAATCTACAGACCTAACAACCCACTCTCAAGGTTCATCCACCCTCTCTGCAGGATTTCTCACTAAGTTCACAGGCCTCTCACCCAGCCACTGACCCTCTCACCCAGTGTACCAGGCCTCTCACCCAGGCCACCCGCCCTATCACCTTTTCTACCGTCTCTCTCACTCAATCTACCAACCCTCTCACCCAGGCCACCATCACTCTCACCCATTAATAAATATATGTACTTATTTTCGAATTGTAGTAAACTGTATAAAAGTCCTAATTAATTGTAAAGTGGATTTTCTATAATTAGTAATTTTAGAAAAAAAATACTAAATATATGTCAATATTGAAAATATGTTTTTTATTCATTTTTTATTGAAATATGCATTTATATGCATTTTTAAACTTGGTAATTTGTACCCTTATTATATGATCAGAATAACTATCAATTCGAAACTTAGATATCTTTCACAGATAAAAATATGCAAATTCACGGATTTTAATGCTTTAGTTATAACTTTTAAAAATAATATTTTTTTGAAAAAATATAAATATAAAGAATTAGAAATAATGAAAAAAAATAAAAAGAGTTAAGATTAGAGTTGATATTATTCTAAACCCATTCATATAGATCTGCACACCATATATGCTGTAGTCCTATACAAATCCACCACTTGTTCATCAGAGTAATTTATTATTTGATCAATTATTTGCCAGTTGACTGACCTTTCCTTAGGATTACATATGGTATCGAATATAAGATTAGATAGTTTATTCTTTATATCTTCAGGTAAGTCATTGAAATTACGACCACCTAGCACAAATGTGTTCAATAATATAGGCGCCATAGGGAGGACAGCTAACAAGATAAAATTAGTATAAACATTTATTATACTGTTTAAAAATATTGTATTACCAAGAATGTCTCTCCTTGTAAATTTCCAAATCTGTTTGTCATCAAATTTTTTGTATTCTATTTTAAAACCATTGGATTCGAATAAATCAGTCCAAAATTGTTCTTGCTCACTTTCATTTGGAAATTTGATATAAGGATCGAAAATAGCCTTTTCTTTTTTACTCAATTTCTTGAATATGTCTCCATATATTGCAAATGAGAAATAAGCAAGGTTATTCTTTATGAGTATTTTTTTAAGATTTTTCACAAAAACTAATTTCTCTTTAATAAAGAAAATACTCATATTAGAAAAGACCATGGACACTTTTGACTCCAGGCTTTTCACTTTTTGATCCAGTGAATGCCAGTCCCCACTCAAATCAGCAAGTACATATTCAACCGATTTATCCTTACTGTTTTCCTTGGCAAAATTCACCATGCCTTCATCTATATCGAGGCCATAAATCTTTCGGTGACTTAATGTTTGAGCCATCATTTCAGTGATATTACCCGAACCCGAACCGATGTCCACAATTGTGTCGAAATGACTTTAAAATAATAAAAATATTAGAATCAAAGTATTATTAATTTAGTGAAGTCTTACCTTTTCTTTTCATATAGATTGACTAAGGTCAATAATTCTTTAGCTACATTAATGAACCCTTTGTTTGTTTCATTATATTCTTGAGCATTAATAACCATTTTAAATTTAATAGAGTTAATAAAATTCCAAGTTTACAAAATAATTTTAGTTTAAACTTTGTTAATGAGTTTTATATGAGTTTTACATTCAATTTATAGGAAATTTCTCAGACTATTAGATGCATATAAATAACATTTAATGATACAGTCATTTGCATTTGAGTAAAACATCGATTGGGATAACTAATCAGTTTAGTTCTTCTTCAGTTAAGTAATTCTTAAAACCCAAACACCAGGCATGGCCAAACCTTTCGGTTCTAGGGGGGATGTATTAGAGGAGGGTATTTTGCTCCAGCTTACGGGGTATTAGAGGAATTTTGAAAATGTCCAAAAAATTTCTTAAAACGCATAAAACGTCGTTTTTAAGCTGTTTTCTGATATATATGAGTATAATTAGTCATATATTAACGTATTTTATCAAAATCTATGCACAAAACTATTAATTTTTGACAAAAATTGCATTTTTCAAAATTTTTACATAATATTTCACTTAAAAATTTAAATTTTGAAGTTTTTATTAAGTTTTAAGTAATTTTTCATAAAAATTACAGCTTTCTACTTATTTTTCTCTTAATTTTTATTGATTTCCGACAATTTTTCCGAATTTTTTGCCAATTTTTTCCTTTTTTCTCTAGGGGGGTGGTATCTTACTTTTCGTCTTAGGAGGGGGGGGGGTTATTTTTCCAAATTTTCCGCTCTATGGAGGGGTATTTTGAAATACCCCCCCCTAGAAAATCCATTGGCCATCCCTGGCAAACACCAAATGATTGGCTACAATGTAAATTATAATCAGTTGAGTTAACTATCGGTTGTGTTAACTAATGGTTTGAGTTAGGCAATAGATTGTTTGATATCGTGTAATCATATGATAAAATTGATCGTTTGGGTTAACTAAACTTTTATATTTAAAGATCTTTAGAAAAAACACTACTTAATTGAAATTCAAATAATTTGTAAACATTTTATATCTAATCAAAAAAATCACAAATAACTACAAATAAATTTTATATTAATTCTAATGTAAAAATAGGTGCCAAAAGGTAAGAAATTATTGAATAATACAATTTTTAAGAATTGCTCCAATATTATCCGATATATTTGTCAAATTAAAACATTATTGAATATTTTGAAACAATAGAAAGTTAATCACTTAAAATATTAATAAATTATGTGATGCAAAGCTAACCTTTGAAAAAGCATTCATAATATGGAGTAGACTTATAAGAAAAAAAATGATAAAAATAAAAGGTGAAATGACCTTTTAAGAAAATATCAAATCATCATAAAACAACAAAGAAATTATCAATTTCTTTTTTAAATATAATTAGAGACAAATATTTTAATTAAAAATATATTTTATCAATTGAGTTAACTAATCCATTGGGTTAAATAATTTTTTGTCACCGAGGTACTTTACTCAATCGATAAATGACTGTATTTCAAAAACTTTAAAATTTATCTTATGAATAGTTTTATTTAATCATTATTTGGTTTAACTTTAAATATTTTGTGCCTATTATTATAAAAAATAAGAACTTAAAATATATTAAAAATTAATAATATGTGGTCTAATTTCCAAATAGACTATTTTTATCAATATTTAGTATATTTGGTTTAATTTTTTAACAAATATACAGTAATTTTACTTAAATAACATTTTTGTAAAAACGGAAATAAACCGAAAATAAACGAACTTATTTTTTAAAAACTGAAACCGAACCGAAATCGAATCATAGAAACCGAAACCGTAAAAAACCGTATAGGTTTCGTTTTTTTCGGTTTCAACCGAAATCGGTTAACCAACTTTGGCCTTTAGTATAAAGCCTCGTGTTCTTTATAAAGTCACCGATCAGTTTTTATGAACAAACCGATTTTATGAAGTAAATCTTAAAACCAAATACCCTTCCCATAGACACTAATGTTAAATGTGGTTCAGTTTTATGAAGTACTGGCTTTATAAACCAAATATTCAAACCTAAGTTAATACAAACTATAGAAAATAGGGATCAGTTTTATGAACCTAAAAATATTATTATTATATAAATTGAATATTGAAAACAAATTATTTTAGTAAAAAATGTCTTATTTTAAACTACAATAGTTACCTATTTGTGATAAAGTAGAAATCATTGATAAATTATAGTCATAAATACTTTTCTAATATATTTTTGTCAAATCGTTTATCTATCACTTATTGATAATTTCAATGAAATGCATAAAAAATAATTGAAAATAAATTCATTTCATTAAAACAGCAAAAAATAAATGATTTTTTCAATACAGTCTTTTTATTTCCTTTTAATCCGAATGACATTTGCTTTTTATCCGATAGTCATTTGCTATTAATCCCAATAACACTGTCAGCCTTCGTACGAATCAAATGCTTTGATATTTGATTGAATGGAATATAATTTTATGCATAAAACAAAGCGTTGAGAACTCAATGTTTTGTTTATTTCATTGAATGACATTTAATTAAAGACAAAATTCATTTTATTAAATTATTTATACTTTGATTACATGTCTATTCCTATAATTTTGTGACTTTTATTAATTGAAATAAAATAATTTGTAAACTAAACTTAAGAGTAATTGTTGGGATGAATAGCAAATGACTATCAGATTAAAAGCATTTTCACTTTCAACAATACGGATTAAAAGCAAATGTCATTCGGATTAAAAAGAAATAAAAAAACTGTAAATTGATGTAATTTTTTATAATAAATGAGTATTAAATAGAATGCAAAAAAAACTACCGATTTTATGAACCAATCAGTTTTATGAACTAAATCCTAATTCCCGATCATTTCATAAAACTGATGGGTGACTGTATTATTTTTGATTAAAATATAGTTTAATAAAGAGTGAGATTTTTCACTAAATTTAATAATATTTAAATATTATAATTACCTTGTTCATCTTTCTTAAATTAATATAAGTTATATTATATTATATAACATTTATAACCGATTTATCACTTTCTTTCTCATATTTATTAAATTAGAGATAAAATTGAAATAAATATGATTTATGATTTTTATTTGAAATGACCTAGTTTCTTAATGTTCATTAGTTTTTAATTAAAATTTTAAAATTATTATTAAAAGTTTCACTCAATTCATAAAAACAAAACTTTAATAAATATTTATATATTAATATTAATAATAATTATTGTGTTTCTCATATTAATTGAAGCAAAAATACATAATCTAGGACCATTAATATCCAATTTTTACTTATTGGCTTAAATAACCCTAAAAAATTCCTTAATTTATCTAGGAAAGTTCAAAATAATTATGTTAATAAAATCTATTTTTTTTATTCAACTGACTTTCATTTTTGTTTTCATATATTTCGGGCATTCTATTTGAACATTAAAAATATCTTGCTCATTAAACATAATATACGTGAGTTATTAAATGCAAATTTGCCCTCAGACTTTCCTTTAGTACATAAATGATCTAGTTTCTAGAGTCTAGAAATATATCATTTTTTATTTATTGCAAAAAGATTAACTAGAAAGTTTCAACTAAATCATTGATAATTTAAACGAAGTTATTTGAAGCTTTTACTTGTTTTTTCCTGATTTAATCAAGCACAATAAATCGCTTCATTAACTGGAATAATTCTTGTATCCAACTTTGTTAAAATCTTAAGTTTAACAAGGTAAAAAAAAGTAATTTATCAATGGTTTTGTTGCAATTTTTTTAAAAGAAATGTCAGTAAAAATATTTTGAGATTAATTTAAGTGTTATTTTATATTTTAGATTCAATGGTTGGTTACTTTCATTGGTGTAGTACTTCTCGGAGTAGATATCGGTCTTATTGTTGGCGTTCTCTTCTCGTTAGTCGTTGTGCTCTTGAGGTTCACAATGTAAGTCAGTCTTTTCCAGTGTAACTGTGATTACCAGAGGGGGTAATGATGTTAAAAGTTGTGTTTTTGTGGTTTTCCCTTCACTTCTATTTACTATTTATTATTTACTTTTATTGTACTTGGTAATTATTCAAGAGTATTCCTTATATGATAGTTGCTTAAATTATTTTAATTGAATATGATGAAACTTTATATTTAATTATCAAAAAACTTTTTATATATACCCATAATAATTTTCAAATATACCTGATAAGTAAACTTTTAAAAATAAGGACCACCTTGGTAATCATTAGATCACTAATTACTCTTTTTTTCTGGATTTCCTCCTCTTCTCGAGTAAAACACAATTATTTCCTAAACCTTTGTTTCATTTGTCATAATTTTCTTATTCCTCTTCTGTTGTCTTATTGTTTATACTCTTTTCTGACAATTTTTTATAGTCTTTCCTCTGCTCTAAAACAGCGGTTTTTTTTGTGTTTATATCATTTTTAGGCCAAAGTCCACAATCAATGGTCAGCTGCCTTTCAGTGAGATTTATGTCGACTCCAATGAGTTTCTCGAAGCAAAACAACTGAACGGAATAAAAATATTTCAATTTCATTGTCCATTATTTTTCATGAATGCACACAATTTTAAGACAAATCTATATAAGAAAGCACTCAATATCTCAAAGTATGTGCAAAACAAAGCAATTTTCCTTAAATTTCGTTTATATCAATACTATCTCTTAGTGTATGTGCAAGATATCAATGATATCATTCATAGATTCAGAGTTTTTTATTTTTATTATTCAGCTAGAACTTTATTTTAAGATTCTAGAAACTAGGTCAAAATGGGATTAGTTTTTCTCCCATGAGTACTTTAAGATCAATATTTTGTCCTAGGTTATTTAATTAAATTATAACTAAGTGATTTTACTAATAACTTATAATTAGTTAAATGCATTAAAAGTTAATTAAGAAAAAGTAGTGAATTTCATTTGAAATGAATGTTACAAGCTAAATTAAATTAGGAGACTAACATCTTGCACATCACATGAGATTCCAATTTATTCGTTTGATTTTTATTGTTTTTTTCGGGATTTTTATTGAAAAGCAATGAAATCGAGAGATTAAAAGAAGAGAAGTCTTCGATTCATACAATTATTTTAGACTTTTCGTCGATATTCTTCATCGACAGCACTGGAATCGAGACTATAATAGAGATAATCTCAGAATTGGATGAATTCAATATAAAAGTAATTCTGTGTCAGTGCTCTCAATCTGTGATACAAATGATGGACAAAATGAAATTCTTCACAAAAGTCCAGTCGCCTCATATCTGTGCCACAGTTCACGACGCGGTCATACAAAGTGAGACCACAATTGCCTAAAACAATGTTCAACATATGATAAGTGATGGCCAAAGGGGAGTGGATTCAGCTTTTTTCGTCCTAGATCATTAAATTTATATATGAATATAGGCCAAAGAACTGAATTTTGCACGATGATTTTTTTCTCTACCATAATTATTGGAATTATAACAGTTTAAAATATTTAATTAGGTAATTTTATATTGAAAAGAAGAAGAAAATTCTCCCTGGGCAACATTGAACTATTAGAACATTTTAAAAGTTTAAATTATGTTTGTTAAAGCCAAGCTCACTTTTGTCTTCCACCTTGGCTATTATCTCAAAAAAATGAGTGAAACATTTTACTTATAAACTTTGAATATATAATAAAAGTTTTCCTAGATTATTTTTTAACATAAATAATGTTATATATATGTATTTTAAGCTCATTTTTATCGAACTTTTATTTTGAATAAAAATAAATAAAATATAATTTAATGTTTAATAAAAGTGAACTCAACTATCAAACTATCAAAATATAAAAATCTATTCAAAATATACAAACATAGTCTAAACGGCGTCGTTAAAATGATCATGATAAACTACTTTAAATGGAAATAGAAATTGATAAGACTTGAATAATGTTTTGATTTTTGTTGCGTAGGAGCAAGGTGCTATTAATGTGATTGATATGAACCCTATCTCTTCTAAATTCATTTATAGAGCATTTTTCTAAGAGATTAAATTTCGATTTAAAAATAAACAAGATAATTAGCATTTTAAGATCACTTTAAAGATAGTTATCAAAACACTAGTATAGGATATATTTAAAAGAGATACCTTGGTCATACCAACATTTACAAAGAACTTTATTTTATAAACTTTATATTTAACTCACTTTTATTACTAAAAGCATTGGAGGAAATATGAAAATATTTGATAACATTATCCAAGTTTAATAAATTTGGTTCATTTTATTCTAGAAAAGAGTAAATTTATTATATTCTGAGCCATTATTGGCGCACAAATAAAGTCGTGGAACTATTACTGCATTTCACGATTGCACAGCTCTTTTCATTAGAGACATTAAATTTATAATGAGCAAGGTTATTTGCTCCACATAAATCATTGCATGAAATCGTGAATTTTACTAATTTAATAAAGTGAACATGTTCAAATGATATAAATATAGCATATTATGAATATACTTTTTATAATTAAATTTATTCATGTACAAATAAATTAAGTAATTATCATTTGTTTAAATATATTTAGCTTGCTAACTGTGCTTGCTCATTTATAAGTATAAAATATTATGACATTAAATATTATTGTTATTAATAAGATTTGGTTAATTTGAAAAAATATGCTTTTTAACTAAACTTGCAAATTGTTTGTTATATAATATGAGTTAAGGCAAATTCAAACCTTAATTTAATTAAAAAAATGTCGTCGAATGACATAAATGTGATTTGTGTCCACTCATTATAATAATTGACTTAAGAATAAAATGGATTTAATGTTTTTAAATATAAAAATGGTTTTAAACTAATTAAAAAATAATAGAAAACATAACAATAAATGAATTTTGTATTGACTTCGATCTGTAACTCCATTGAAATGTATTTAAATGATGTATTTCGTGATATTTGTGTACAAATTTATTGATTGAACTCCGATTTGGTTAGAGATAACTTTGAATTTAAAGGATTTTCTTAAACTTTGATTCATAATATGAGTCAAAGTGTGCATAGATTTAAAAAATGTGTCAAAAATGCAAATAAACGACAAATATTTTTGATGAGAAAGTTATTGATTTGATTCAAAGTAATGTCAAAATTTTCACATCACCTAAAAAATGAGTAAAAGAAAGACAAATAATAAATGTCCTAGTAAAAAACTAGTTATCTCACACGGAAAAAAAATCTGTGTAAGTTAAAGGTGGAAAGTAAATGAGCCTGAACATATCTAAACACATATTGGAAAATGAATCGCAGATTTTGATAATTAGTTTTTGTGAGCGAATAAACAAATGGAAAAATATTGGTTGCGATGAGAATTAAAAGTACTGAATGACATGAAAAACAAATTAATAAATTGTTTGTTACTAATCATTGGCTCTAATTTATGGGGTATTAATAAAAATTATTACTAAATTTGATTGACTGAATCACGAATTTTTTGCCCAATTATTCCGTTCAACAAAAAGAACAAGAGCTCAAAACCCGGCTATAATTATATAACGACTTTTTTCCTTCAAGTTATTAATGATCGGAGAAATTATATTAATGTAATATCTTTTTGTTTTGCATTCAATCCGTTTCTTAGATTTCGTGATCAGACAAATGTATAATACGTTAAGTGTTTAATGTCTTCCCTTAAACATAACCAAAAAAACATTTATTAAACTATTGATGAGAACTAAAAGTTATTTTTGAACAAAAGATGAACAATAAATTACTGATAAATATTAGCAAGGTAGTGGTTAACCAATATAAACCATGAGGGCTCACTTTTCCGCTTCATTAACTTGTTAAGATTACTAACAGTTCCGATCATTTTATTTATTTTCTTATTATTTTCATTTAATTATATGCTTTTTATTAAATATAATCTCAATATTTATACCTTTTAATTAACTTTAATTATTTTGTTCTAGTTCATTTTCACTTGATTTATTATAAAGATAACTATTTTTCATTATTTCTACCAATAATTGTAAATAGATAATACTCTAGGTGAAAAGTAATTATCATTTAATCAAGAATATATTGAGTTAGTTGACCTTGGTGATTCTCACATTACAAAGTTTTCCGAAAAGTTATTCTTTTCATTGAATTTTAAGCTCTGAATTATAAAAAGATAAATCTATTATAAATAGTTTTAAAATTACCCTTTCTTTGGAAAAGAGCTAATCATTTAGAATACTATTATTATTATTGTTAATAATATTAGGGTAATTTTCTTGTTCTTGCTCTTTTTGTTGCAACAATTGTATCGAAGAGTTGTCCTATGAATGACATTTAAATAGTCTTTTCATGAGAAGTGTTCACTTAAAAGGTAAATGAGATAGGTGACATTTAAAGTAGAACTAATGACAATATTTTCACTAATGATTGTATATTAATTGTTTGATCTTGGCTTTAGCAAACTTATTGCCTAGAACTAATGATGGCCATTTTTTCGACACCTTCTAATAATTGGTAATTAACTTCTATTTTAAACGCATTTCCTTTTTATAAAGTTTACAAAAGAATCATTAAAATCAATTTCTAAGAACTTTCTTATGAAAGAGTTGAGGACAATGACCAAGGCTATGACTAAGGCTATTATTCTAAGCTATTATTCAATGTTTGAAGAAATTGTTCTAGGCAAAATAAGAAGAGATTCAAAATTTCAGATTCACTTCTAATCGATTTCTTAGAAATTTAAAGTAATTTATTCTCACAAATCGAACACTGAATCAAATGGTGTGCCGAACGCACAGCCTCTCAATAGAACCAGAGTTGACGCGAAACAATTAGTGAACTGAAACGAAATACTTATTATTAGTAATATTTTTATTTTGAAATCTTTAACATCAGTTATGAAGTCATGAAAACACCATTTGTTAAGTCATAATGTTTTATATTATGCGCTTGAAAAGTGACCAAGCTATTTTCACACAACACTATTAACCATAGATGAGAGCTTTTTCATCAAGGTCAAGTTCACATTCAAAAATGTTTTTTAATGTGACGGTTGGTAAGTTCAATTCAAGGTTATTCTGGTAATTTCCAAGTGTGACCTTGATACTACCCTGGCTACTTTTTTAACTATTAAGTAAAAATAGTATAAAACATTAATATACGACTGAATAACTTTATGGGTTTCTTAGTTCGGACTATATTTTTGATTGAAAACCCGAGCCTCACCTTAAAAAACATTCTCTCTCTCTCTCCCTCCCTCTCCCTCTCCCTTCCTCTCCCCGCTATAAGACTTGAATGATAAGTTTAAGTAAAAAGTTTTGAGAAATTAAAGGGTAAATAAAATGGATTTAATGAAATGAACTTAAAATTAGCTAAAAGTTGGAACGTTTTGGGCCAATGGCTGACCCCCAGAGAACACCCACTCTATAACAGGAAAAAAATGCGATAATTACCTTATATTACCTTAAAAATAATGAAATATTTTTCGCTTTCGAAATAAGTTTTTCTCATTATTTTCCTGAGGAAAATATCAGAGATGTTCAGAGAGTGTGTCCACAATCACAAGAGATTTTGTTTTAATTATTGAGACAATTCTGGTTAAATCAAGAGTGACTTTAAATGAAAGAAGCCAAGGTTATTTTAATGTAAGAAAATTATTTTCTTTAGTTTATTTATTTTCTTAAAATATAATAAAAGTGCTCTTATTTTAATGCTAGATACTTTAAAAGGTGGCCATCTTTGATAAAAGTCTTTTACACATTGATTGGATAAGGATATGTTCACACTCCGGGTCCTATCATATTCTATGCCGACAATTGTCTCTAAATATATAAGAAATTCATTTTTAATGATTATTACATTTTTTTCGAATAATTTTTAGATTAAATTTAATGAATGAATGAATAAAATATAAGAAATGAGAAAAAATTGAATCCAATAATCATTTGGTTTTCAACTCTTTTTTTTATGTTTATTTAAAACAAAAAGTTTAGCAAAAATCTATTCCAAATCGACTTAAGTATTGCAAAGTCGGATCTATTACTTCATTAGCATTAAAATAATTGTCAATTTGTACTTGCAACATTCATTTGAATTTCAATTAGTAATTACAGACATTTAAATATTAAAAAGATTAGAATCGCTTAGAATTATATAAATAATTAGTCTAATGAGTGGTAAAACTTAACTAAAGTCTTGTATTTATCCATGGTTATATTTTATAGAATATGGATTATCATTATCGGATCATGCTACATTTAATTTGGTAGAGAAGTTTCTCTTTAGTAATCGATACTCATTATGGGCTCAAAAGAATTGCCGATCGATTTCTATGGATCTCTTCTACGGATGTATTCCTTCTATTCTTCTGTCGATCAATAGTTTTGTTGCAATAATTTTCTTGGATTTTATTGACTCACTTATCAATTAATGTATTCACTCACAAATAATCGGCTTAAATAGTCAACTATTTTGACAAGTTCACTATTAAATTAACTTGGCCAGGGATCGCCAAAAGCTGTTACTAAGAAACCAAGTTAATATAATAAATCTTCTAGATAAATTAATATCAAAGCTTATCCATTACTTATGATTCAGTGATGATAAGTAGTAATTGGGGTCCATTTTTGAGGACCCTTTTTCTACTTCTCTTAAATATCATTACCTAGCTCATTAAAAAATAAACCCTTTAATAATTAGTTGTATTGAAAATGATTCACTCTTGCTAAACGTTGTTTCATGGTCAAAACTGTATTATATTGAAAAAGTACTGACCGATGACTATCAATAATGTCTGGAAAAGTAAATAAGATATTCATTCTTTCATTATATAGTTTTTATAAGAATGGAATTTTAATTTTCCACATAATTTATAGTTGAAATCTTTACTTGTTCATATATTTGAGCGCGCATTTTAAATGTTCCTATCCCTAGTTATAATCAATTCAAACAGTCACCGATTTAAATGATCTTTGTCTGTTTAGGAAGCCTATAATGTATAGGCTTGACATGTTTAATTATATTTGGCGAATGGACAATTTTTCCTTGAAATTTAACTAAGTAAAATCGACATTTAAAGCTTTAAAGAAGAATAATTTTTGTTTTAGTTAGTAACCAATAAAGCATAGTTAGAACCTTGCAAAGTTTTCATATGAATATGAATTCATAAACAAAAAAAATATTGAATTATCAGGTTGGTTTTTATATTTTATCTATATTCAAAATAATTTGCTCCCATAAATATATTAATAATTTAAATATTCATATTCTTAAAAAAATTAAATAAAGTTTAAACTATAATTAAATTAAACTATAAATTAATTTTTAAACATATTTTGCGAATTATTTCAATTAACATTAGTAAAAATAAAAGTATTAGCTGATTCCCAATAATCTTACTTATTTAAACGATTTATACAATATATTTCTTAAATATGATTAAGTTACTATTTTAAACTTTAAAAATTAATATTTTAATATTTTTGTAAAATAATTTTTATAAGTTATTTTAACTTAGGATTTATATAAATATTTGTTTAACATAATTTTTACATTAATTTCCATTAAATTATTAAATTAAATTATATATAATAAGGTTTGATTAAATAATAAACTAAATAAAAATTTAAGTATTTTTAAAAAATTATTTATATAATCTAATACATTGATTTCTATTTATAATATATAATCAATTATTAATGTTCAAGTTGAATTTGAAATATTAATTTTCTTTTTATATTATAAAATATTTAAATAAAATATAGATTAAAATTTTTATAAAAAATTTAAAGTTTAAATAAAACTTGTTTCAATTTTAAATAACCTTTCCAATTTAATTTAATTAAAAATAGAAAAGAATGTTTAACGACTTAAATGAAAATAAATTGAAAATTATTTTACTCATTATTTTGAAACTTTACTAGGTCAGAGCCATCAATTGCTTGTTCTAAGGGTAGATGCATTCAATGCCTTCTAATGATCGCCTTTTTAATTACATGATATTCTTAGTAAATATCATATAGATTTTATATTTTTTTTAAATTTAATTATTGTGAGAACTTGTGATGTATTTAGAAATTTTCAATTATAATAATTTTTAATAATACTCTAAAATAATTTATTTATTCAGTTTTTCAAAAAGGTTTAAATTTTATTTAATATCTAATATCGGGATAGTCAAACCTTTCTGTCTCAGAAGAGGAAGGTTGATTAGGATATTTTAAAAATGGCCAAATTTGCCTGAAAATCCAAATAGGCTATTTTATGATGCCGTGTTATTATGAATATGTAGTGTTTTTGTGCCATTCCTCTTCATAGGTTACCCAAGTGAAAGTAGAGAGCTTATGCCTTTTGGCAGGGATCGTTTGAAGAGCTGAACTATTGCTATTGACAAGGGTAGTTTTCCTAAGGTCAAATACTTATAAGCTAAAATGGGGACTATAACTAAATCAAATCAATCACTTCTTGGATTGATTAAACACTGAATTAAACTGAAATTCAAAATCTTAATAAAATAATGAATTTATTTCTTAAAAACATTTATTGAAATTCCCTTATTTTAAAAACACAAAATGATAAATAAAAACTATTATTTAGTCATTCGATGAGCATTAAAACCGATTCGTCAGTACAAAACTAAAGCCACACTTCTTTTAACTAAAATACAAAACTATTCAGTCTTACACTGATTGAAGATTTAACACTCACTCTAAGATATTCGATGGTGAACTGTCCATTTTGAAAATGAAATAACAATGGTTTTACAAAATATCTTCCGATTTCATAACAAAACTTAAGGTTTTATATTAGACACTTAACTTACAATTAATGGTCACTTCTTTGTGAAAAAACAATTACTACTGAGATTAAGGCAAAAACGATGACCAAATCAGACTTAAAATAAAAGCAGTTTGGACCCACAAAATATGAACACAAAACAAGAATATGATTGACCGCATACTCTGATTGTGAATGTGCTCAACGGTCAGTTGAGTCCAGCATTTATAGCATCAGTTTACGACCGATGAAAACCAATAGAAAACATTTATATTTAAATATACAAAAATGAGTGACAAATAAATTAAAAAGTATTAATAAAAATTGTTTTAAGCCTTATCAAACAACAGGTTAATGCCTTTATCACTAAATTCAAATTTAAATTAAATTCAATACAATGTTTACATTAAATATTAAAGTAAAGGAAATTAATTCATTAGAATGGTCTTTTAAATATCTGTTAATTGCAACGGACTGTCCTTAAGTAACCGAAATTCCTTTCTACAGCTAAATATACACTCGTGTGCAATATTAGTGGCAGTGGCTTTTTTCTATTTTCTCCTAAAATATTTATGAGAATTAAATTCTTTTTTAACCCCAAATATGGTTTTGTTGATATTTTAAGAAAAATTAAAATCTTTAATTAGCCTTGTCTATTTTTCGAATTATTTAATATTTTATAAAGAGTCGAATATTATAAATTTTTTAAAAATATTTTTTATTTTTTTAAATTTTAGAAACTAGGTAAAAAATAAGCCGATACGTGTTTTTTTGTTTTTCAAAATTCTTATCTGTTTAGATAAAATAACCTTGCAAGTTTCAAAAATTTAAAAATTCGATTTTATCTTGTGCAAATTCTACTTGATAAATTTTATTGAAAATTTTTACTTAAATTTAAAACAACATACTTTATGAATGTACAAAATTTAAGATTAATATCTTATTTAAATCAAAAATTATTGGTATTAATGTAATTTCTCATATTAAAATCAGTATGAATACTTATTTCATTAATGAATATAATAGATAATAAATTTTATATAAGGAATGACATTATTGCCAATAATTATTGACTGGACTGAGATATCTGTTTGAAACTTTGTAAAATAATAGAATATGTTAGTTTACATTTAAAAACTAAATTTTAATAAAATTTATTAAGTAGAATTTGTACAAGATCAATTCGAATTTTCAAATTTTTTAAACTTGCAAGGTTATTTTATCTAAACAAATAAGAATATTGAAAAACAAAAATACACCTATCGGCTTTTTTTTATCTAGTTTCTAAAAATTTTAAAAAATATAAAATATCTTTTAAATTAATTATAATATACGACTTTTTAGAAAATATTAAATATTTCGAAAAATAGTCAAGATAATTTAAAGATTTTCTATTTTCATAAAATAACAACAAAACCATATTTGGGGTTAAAAAAGAATTTAATTATCATAAATATTTTGGGAGAAAATAGAAAAAAACCACTG
>JAQFZM010001125.1:0-20828 GCA_034695785.1 Galumna obvia | reverse complement strand
TATTTAAACGGAATATTTTAGAAAAACATTAATTACTGATTAAATATTTGAATAGAAAAATAAGTGACTAATAAAATGTAATAAATGAGAAAATGTCACTCAGGGATAGATCATCATTATGATCTTGATCAGTTATAATAAGATTTTCACGATCACTATTAAAATGATCAAGGGGCAATGGCTCATCGATTTGATACCCTTGTCTTAATAAATATTTTTTGACACCAAATAAAAATAAAAACAAAACTAATGAAAAGACTCCGCTATAAGCACTAAAAAGTGAGATAAATCGGAACCAATCAATATATTTAAGAAAACCTCTAACTTCGACCAAAATCCTTAAGTTTCGTGTCCTCCACATAGTTCTAACTCTTCCCCTTTCATACAAAAATGTCTTAACATATGTCGGATATCCAAAAGAATCATTTCTTTGTTCATCTATTCGGGTGAATGAATATATGATTCCACAGTCTTTTGTTGAATTAAATTCTCGAAAAAGGGGTAAAAAGCAGTTCCACTCAACTTTCATATGAATTGCAGCCCCGAATCGCGCCATCGTTTCATAATTTTGTTTATTATTATCAGAATTTTTAAGAATATCTTTCAGTATAAAAACGGGACAATTCGGGTCAGTTCGGTTATTCCGACATATTATATAAGAAACATTTGTGTCTGGTTGATTGTCCATGTTTATTTTATAATCACTAAACAAAATGGATGCTCTCAGCCAAAACGTACTATTCTTTGTCTCACTTAAAACTGCTCTATTGTTTTTCAATGGTAATTCTATTCGGCCAACAGGACACCATGCTAATTTTTATATTAGATTTTGTTGTTATAGGGATTTAAAGGTTATTAATAAAAAACTAAATACCTTTCAGTTGACAGTCGTGTCCGTAAACCCAATTACTTCCATTTTGATATGGAAAGTCACCAGGCACACATTTACCAGTTGTTGTTCCATGATATAATTGTTCATCTTTCTTACATTGATTGTTATCCGGATTACATCTGGCACCTTCAATATCGGGTATTAGGGGACAGAGAGAACGGGTCTGATTGGGTGTTATAACCAAATTAGTAATGATTTGTATTTCATTCTTCTTCTCTATAGTAATGTCCTGATAATCCCAAACTCTTGAATAATAGGGCATATATTCTGGTTTTACATAATGGGGTTTAAAATCTTCTGGAGTAAAGTTTGTGACAATGGGTCCCCTACACCTCACCTCGATCGTACTATTTAATAAAATATCATGTACAATTAATGTAATTAACTTAATTAAATACCTTTGAATGTTTGAATTAGCAGAAAATAATCCTTTATTAAATATAATCCAGCAAAAAATTAATATTCAGGTTATGATAACAACTATTAAATATGAGATATTCAACGCTTTATTGCCGGTTATTATCACATTCTTTGCTAAATTAATTAAATTCATTTTTAAATTTTAAAACTTTTAACTTAAAATTATTAAAATTCCTTTCTTTATAGCTAGATCATTAAGTAAAGTATAGCGTTTGAGATACTTTTTGAAGCAAATTCATGCATATACTCTATGATATAAGCAAGGATAATAAAACTACAGAAATAAAAAAATTATATGAGATAAGAATGAGATAGGAAATTAATAATATTAATAATATAAAATTTATTTGTAAAAGAATCTAACTATGAATTTGTCTATAATATACTAGATAGTTTAAAATTAGCTTAATTATTGAATTTAGACAAAATTTCGAAACAAATATTTGATTTCTTAATTTGGCCAATACTGTAACCACTGTATGATTGTTATAAACATAGAATTTGTTTCACAATATAAAACATGAAATCTTATATTTTATTTAATATTATTTCTAATATATAACAACAATTATTGTTATTTTATACTTAAGTTTTGAAAATTTGCTCAAAATATATGGAAATGCTACTAGATAAAAGGGAAATGAATTTCATTGAATATTAATGTTATATTAACCCTTTGGATTACATTTGTATACTTTCTATCAACAAAATGAGTGAAATATCATTAAATTTTGATAAAATTTATTAAAATATTGTTATATAATTATGTTTCAAATAACATAATACATGTATTGATGTAAGAGAACTAAACTTTTAAAAATAAACGTTAAAATATAATTGACATAAAACTCAATATAAAATATTCTAAACAAAGTATACATAAAACTTAAAATACTGTCCCAAAAATACCCCTTTAACTACTATGTGGATTAGAACTTCCCATCTATTTAAACGTTTATTATCCAAATTTAATAAATACCAAGTTAATTTTAAGAATGAACATTATGAAAGGCAAATGTTTAAAATAAAATTAATGAACTTTGAATTCAAATAATGATTTAATTTTAAAAAATTTTACAAATAGAAGAGTAATGATTTTTACAAGAGAATAATTTACAAGATTCACAAAAAATAGTGGTTCTTGTATTCGTGTCTCAAAATTTACAATAACCTCTTTGGCTTTTCAACTGTAATTGAACTTGGGCCTCATTATTATTACTATTATCTTTAGATTTACATAAAATATTGATCTCTTGCTTACAAATATTTTGTTCATAAAAACTCTGACTTGACCTCACAAATTAAGTGATTAATTAAAAGGAGGCAATTTATTTGTGTTTTTGACATTTTTATATAAAGTGATAAAAGTCAAGAAAGGTCAAAGCTAAAATAATTTCAGTTCAATTGAAATTAACAAAAAAGTACCTCGATGGGAGTTCTACTCCCACGCCGTATTTGGAGTGATAAATAAATGGTTTACACTAAATGGTGTATAATATACTGTATATAATTGTGTTTCGAATTATAAACTTATTATTATTAAACCATAGAATTACAAAAATTTAAATATCTAGTAGTGCTCGTATTAATATAAACTTTTTACTATAAAGTAAAGGTTCTATTATTTGTGAATGAAAATATTAAGTGTAATCTATTCGATATAAAATAAAAAATTAAGAATCTAAAGAAACCTAAGTTTTGTTTTCACTCTATAATATAGTCTATATATTTAAAATTTTAGATATAAAGAAAACATTGAGTTTTTATAATCAAATGTTAAGGTATTTTAAGTAAAAATAATAAAATAATCCTGAAAATACCAAGGTATTTGATTAATTAAAATTTTTTAAAACAAATAATTGAGAAAAGAGTTTATAGTTAAATCTTAAATATTTATCTAGATATTAATACTTAGTCTTGCCTTTATTTTATAACTTTATGTTTAACTAAACTTAAAGCATTTGTTATAAAAAGAAATTTCATTTTATGCATACAAAGTTATAATATCACCTAGTTGAATAAAGTCCACTTCATAAGTGCCTATAGTCTAGGTTATTTGATAATGAAAAGTTAAGTGTTTTTTAAGTTTAAATACTTAATTTGTTTAATAAAATTTAGAAGAAATATATTTATATGAATTAAATTTTTTATTATATATTTGTGATATTTTATACTTTAAAAATAATACTTTAATTTGACACAACTTTGAGAGCAAAGAGTTTATTTGAGGCCTTTTTTGGAATCTATTAATTGTTTTTTATTTCTTAAGTGATTGAATTAATGATATATTTTTGATGTTATGAACATTGTTTTAATTATCCTCATTATTAACTAGATCATCTTCAATATCATCTAGCATAAGTTCTATTTGATCATTAATATCGATGGTATCATCGATTTGAATACCACTTTTTCTCCACAGATATACTTTGACTACTATTGAAAATATCCATAAAACGATGGAAAAGAATCCATGATATGCACTTAAAAGTGTGATAAAATTGAACCAGTTAAAATAATGGATATACCCCTTCACTTTGACCAAAATTCTTAAGTTTCGAGTTCTCCACATAGTTCTAACACTATCTCTTTCATACATAAACGTCTTTATATATGTGGTATATCCCGTGGAAGGCCTTCTCTGTTCGTCATCTATTCGGGTGAATGAATATGTGATTCGACAGTCTTTTGTTAATTCAAATTCTCGAAAAAGTGGTAAATCGCAGTTCCACTCAACTTCCATATTAATAGTGGCCCCGTATCGCGCCATTGATTCATAATCTTGGTTATTGTTATCAGAATATTTGAGGATATCTTTTAGTATAAAAACGGGACAATTCGGGTCAGTTCGTGGGTTATACCGACATTTTATATAATAGTCAATATCTGGATTTGGTTGATTGTCCATGTTTATTTTATAATCATTAAACAGTATGGAAGCCTTTAACCAAATGGTACTATTCTGAGTGTCCTTTAATACTCCTGCACTTTCTTTTAATGGGAGTATAATTCGATCAACAGGACACCATGCTAAGTTATAAACATAATATTTGGAATAAAGTTTTTAAAGTTTATTGAACTTTAAATACCTATTATTTGACATTCGTTTCCGTAAGTCCATTCACTTCCATTTTGATATGGAAAGTCACCAGGTACACACAAACCAGTTGTTATTCCATGATATAAATCACGTCCTTTCGTACAATGATTGTTATCCGGGTCACATATAGCACCGGCAATATAGGGATGTGACGGACAGAGAGAACGAGTCTGATTGGGTGTTATAACCAAATTAGTTATGATTTGTATTTCATTTTTCTTTTCTATAGAAATGTCGGCCGAATCCCAAATTCTTGAATAATAGGGCATATATTCTGAGTCTACAAAATGTGGTTTGAAGTCATTGGGAGTAAAGTTTGTGACAACGGGTCCCCTAAATTTTAAATCTACAGTACTGTAATAAATAATACCTTGTATAATTAAAATAAACACATTAATGAAATACCTATGAATATTTGAATTTGTTGAATATAATCCATTGTTAAATATAATCCAGCAAAAGATTAATATCCAGGTTATTATTACAACTAATAAAAATATAATATTCAACGCTTTACTTCCGTTTATTATCAAACCCTTCACTAATCGATAGTTAATTAAATTCATTTTTAAATCAAACTTTACTTTAATTCTTAATAATTATTTCCTTTTATTGTTAGCTTGATTATTTAATTAAAACAATAGAAATAATATCAATTTACTAAACATTAGTTTTGGTTAAAATAAACAAGTACAATTTGACTAAACTCTTATTAATATAAAATATATAGTAATATAAATATATAATATTATAAAAAAATTCCTTTTTTATCAAACATTGAATAGAATTTCAATAATTATTCCAAAGTATAAATATGTTATAAAATAATAAAAGCTTTTAATTAAATAATAAATAAAGATAACGCAATTAAATAATTATTTACCAAGGTGTTTTACTTCTTAAATTTTTGTTAAAAGTATTTGATTAAAGAGTTTATTATTAAATACTTAAATGAATTTTACTAATAATGAGTTACAACAATTTATATCAAATAATTAAAAGATTTCATTCATTAATAATTTTTATAATAGATTATAATTTTTCATCAAACGACAAGTTTATCAAGAATAAAATCCAAAGTCTAGACTTTTTTATCAGTTTAACTTAAAATACCATAATTGTATATTAATAAAATCCTTTAACATTATTCTATACCTATATAACCTTGTTGAATAGATCCTAGTTTATTTAATATTCAAAAATTAAATATTTTAAGTTTGAATTTTTTTTTTAATTTAAGAGGTTTTTAAAAAATACATTTTTATTAATAATATAATATAATTAATTCTAATATAAATAATATATATATATTATTTATAATTTTCTTATCTAATATAAATTATATTACATAATCTTACATGTTTTATACTATTTCAATAAAAATTTCAAAATAAAGTTGTTTTCAATTTTATAATATTTATATCATAAACTTTATTACATAAATAATATAAACCCGACTTTACTTTAATTGTTTTAAATGCTTTAATAAATGAATAATTTTAGTATAAAAATTAAAATAAATGAACTGATTTTTAAAATTATTATTCTATTTTACATAATTTAATTGTCTTTATTGACATATTTCTATTATTAATTCAATAAATGATCTTGGTCTATTTTTGTTAATTATTTAGCTTCTGCCATTTCCGTCTTCACATTTTAGGTAATTTTGCAAGATTCATTTATTATTTGTTGATTGTATGACTCATTGAAATTATGATAATTTTATTTATTATGTTGGCTCATATGCTATTAATTATGACCAAGGAGATGCAGAATATTTAAATAAATATTATATCGGTTTTATATTAATTTCCAAGACTTTGGGGGCTAACTAAATATGTTACCAGGATACTTTTCGCAAAATTTTATAATAAATATAAATAAATATTTTAGTCGTTAATAAATAAATAAATATTAAATAAATATATAGTCCCTAAGCAATAGAAAATATTGTTTTAGATGTGAAACTGTAAAAAGTTTTAAAATCACATAAAACCTTAAAAATGCCGAAAACAATTGAATCGAGTTTTGTTAAAATGAAACGATTTGTTCGTGAATTTGGCGATGTCTTTACGATTAATAAAGACAATAAAACAAATATTAGTATATTATTTTGTCAGTCATGTATGGTTCGGGTCAGTTGTGACCAGAGAAGTCAAGTATCTCAACACGTAAACACTTTACACCATCAAAAGAGTGTTGACAACAGAAAATCAAAACAAATCACAGTTCAAAAAGCGATGGTATATAAAAGTGAGTTTAACACCGATTTGTGCCGTATGTTAGTGTCCGCTAATATACCATTTAAGAAGTTATTGAATCCAGAAGTTAAGAAATTTATTGAGAAGTACACGGAATATACAACACCCGATCCAGTGACTCTCAGCCGAAATAATTTAAAAGGTTTATACGAAGATGTCATCTCTCATATACGAAAAAGTTTGGACGGACAGTATATATGGGTTTCGATCGACGAGACAGAAGACATTAATGACCAGAAAGTGGCGAATGTGATAATTGGTTCACTAAATGCAATTCCCGAACAAAACGTTATGTTTTTATTGAATATGGAATGGATTGACAACAAAAAGAGTGCAACTATTGTTCAAGCGGTGAATAACGCGTTAATGATTTTATGGCCAAATGGTATTAAATATGAGAAAGTATTACTTTTATTGACTGACGCTGAGCCAACAATGATTAGTGCCGGCAAAACTTTGCGCGGTATTTACGATAAACTTATTCATTTGACTTGTTTGGCTCACGCTATGCATAATGTATGCGAGGATTTAATGAAAAACTATTTAAATGTTAATCGTTTGGTTTCTTGTGGCAAAAAAACGGTTGTTAAATGTCATACAAATCGACAATTATTTAAAGAAATGTTTCCTTTAATCCCTTTTCCTCCTCAACCCGTCCCTACGCGTTGGGGTCATTGGATTACTGCTATTGAATACTATGCGAAACATTTTGATAGTTTTTCAACATTTGTCAGTCAATTAAAATCTAAAGAATCGGTACATATAATCGAAGTTAAAAAATTGGTCAACGATTCTAACATTGAATACGAATTGGCTTTTATTAATTCTAATTATAATTGTTTGGCTAAAGTTTTGAAACAGTTAAACAAAAATGATATGCTATTAATTAATAGCTTAAGTTTAGTCAATAATATTTTTACACAATTTAAAGAGTCAGCGGCCACTCAAATAGCATTTGAAAAATTGGATTATGTTTTGGGTAAAAATCCAGGTTTCAAAAGCATTTCCAAAATTTCCAAAATTATTTGGGGTCAAAGTTTATCACGAGAAGAATCGCAACTTGACTTAAATCTTAGTCCCGAAGAGATCTCTTCATTTAAAGGCGCGCCTATTACTAACTGTGAGATCGAAAGAAGTTTCTCTAAACACAAAATGATTTTTACTGAATACAGAACCAGGTTCACTGAAGAAAATCTTAAATACTATCTCATTGCCAATTGTAATACTCTTAAAATTAATTAAACTCTTTATTTGAAATTAAAATTTGAAAAAAATAAATAAATATTTGGATAAATATTTGACTACTTTTTAATAAATATTTTATAACATATTTTACCCTGGATAAACAAATATTCTGCATCACCTTGATTATGACCAAGATCATAAAAATAATTCTATGAAAAATTCTATTCTCTAAGAACTTCTTTGATTCTCTTTATTGATATTTATTAAATTTATTTTAATATTACATTACTCTATCAATATTATTACCATGATCATTTTCATCATCACTAATGTTTATCAAATGTTCGTTGTTATCACTAATATCGAGAGTCTCATCGATTTGATTTCCGCGTCTTTTTAACAAATATTGTTTGACTACATATGAAAATATCAATAAAATTAATGAAAAGACTCCGCTATAAGAACTTAAAAGTGTAATAAATCTGAACCAATTAATATATTCGAGATAACCCTTTACTTCGACTAAAATTCTTAAGTTTCGTGTCCTCCATATAGTCCTAACTCTTCCCTTTTCATACAAAAATTTCATTATATATGAAGTATATCCCATCGGAGGCCTTCTTTGTTCGTCATCTATTCTTAGGAAAGAATATGTGATTCGACAGTCTTTTGTTGACACAAATTCTCGAAATAGAGGTAAAACGCAGTCCCACGTGATATCCATAGTAATTGTTGCCCCTTCCCTGGCCATTGTATCATAATCTTGATTATTATTATCAGAATACTTAAGGATGTCTTTCAGTATAAAAACGGGACAATTCGAGTCAGTTCGTGGGTTATACCGACATTTTATATAATAGTCAATATCTGAATTTAGCTGATTATCCATGTTTATTTTATAATCACTAAACAATATGGAGGCCTTAACCCAAAGAGTACTGTTTTGTGTGTCTTTTAAAACCGCTGTATAATTGTTCAAGGGAAAATATGTTCGATCAACAGGACACCATGCTAATATTTGTTTACATAGTTTTTAAAGTTTATTGAAATGTGATTCGAAATACCTGTTATTTGACAGTCGTGTCCGTACGTCCATTCACTTCCATTTTGATATGGAAAGTCACCCGGCACACACTTACCAGTAGCTATTCCATGGTATAAATTTTCACCTTTTTCACAATGATTGTTATCCGGGTCACATATAGCACCGGCAATATAGGGATGAGACGGACAGAGAGAACGGGTCTGATTGGGTGTTATAACCAAATTAGTTATGATTTGTATTTCATTCTTCTTCTCTATAGTAATGTCTGAATAATCCCAAACTCTTGAATAATAGGGCATATATTCTGGTTTTACATAATGGGGTCTAAAGTCATCCTGAGTGAAGTTTGTCACAACAGAACCCCTTAACATTAATTCTGTAGTACTGTTGAAAAACTATCTTGCATAACTATTATAATAAAAAGACTTTAATACCTTTTGATATTTGAATTAATAGAATGCAATCCTTTGTTATATATAATCCAGCAAAGTATTGATATCCAGGTTATTACCATAACTAATAAATATGAAACATTCAACGCTTTATTGCCGGTTATTTCCACATTCTTGGCTAATTTAATTAAATTCATTTTCAATTTATAATATTAATGATTAACTAGATCATTTATGTAAGGCAATAATTAAAATATTTCTTTACTACGCATTAGTTGTTAATAAAATGATAAAGGTAAATCTGACAAATCTATTATTACAATTAAAACCTTAGAGTTTTTATCACAAATTTCTTTGATATAACAAACAGTGAATAGAATTTCTATAATTAATCAAAAGTAAAATTATATTAATGAAATATTAAAATTAAGTGATAAATAGATAACAAGGTATTAAAATAATAAGATACTAATTGAAATAATTAGATACCAAGGTATTTGTATAAACAGGTTTATTTATCTACTAGTTACAATTAGTTTATTATATAAATAAATCAAAGGTTTTTTTCATTATTTTATTTATAGGTTTGTATTATTTAATAAAAAATTATTAAAATCTAATATTTGATTAAATAAATGATAATTTTAATTATAATAGAGAAAAGTTGTCTATATTGTATCTAGTTTATATTTTAATTCAAGAATAAAGAGTCTATTTGAGTACTTTCTTTAAAATCAATAAAAGTTTTAAACAATTATAAAGTTATTTAGGATTCAATTATTTGTATATTTTCGATATTGTTATCGATATTGTTTTCATTATCAAAATTATCATCATCATTACTATCTAGATCATTTTCATTTTCGTCATCGTCTATAATTAGCTCTGTTTGATCACTAATATCGAGGGTCTCATCGATTGGAAGTCCTCTTCGCTGTAAATAGTGTTTGACTCCAATTGAAAATATCCACAAAACTAATGAAAAGACTCCGTTATAAGCACTGAAAAGTGTGAAAAATCTAAACCAATCGATGTATTTGAGATCACCCTTTACTTTAACCAAAATTCTTAAGTTTCGTGTCCTCCACATAGTTCTAAGTCTTCCCCTTTCGTACATAAATCTCTTTATAAATGATGTATAACCAGTGGAAGGCTTTCTCTGTTCGTCATCTATTCGGGTGAAGGAATACCTTATTATACAGTCTTTTGTTGACACAAATTCACGAAAAAGAGGTAAAATGCAGTTCCACTCGACTTCCATATGAATTGTAGCCCCGTATCGCGCCATTGTTTCATAATCTTGGTTATTATTATCAGAATACTTAAGAATGTCTTTAAGAATAAAAACGGGACAATTCGGGTCAGTTCGTGGGTTATACCGACATCTTATATAATAATTGATATCTGGGTTGGGCTCATTATCCATGTTTATTTTGTAATCAGTGAACAAAATGGAGGCCTTTAGCCAAATGGTGCTGTTTTTCGTGTCCTGTAAAACGCCAGAACTTAATAATGGTAGATATAATCGATCAACAGGACACCATGCTAAGTTTTAAAGTATTTAAGTATAATAAGTTTTAAAAATTTTATTAAAATCTTTTTCAAAATACCTATTATTTGACAGTCATGTCCGTAAACCCATTCACTTCCATTATTATAAGGAAAGTCACCAGGCACACATTTACCGGTTGTTATTCCATGATATAAATCACGACCTTTCGTACAATGATTGTTATCCGGGTCACATATAGCACCTGTGATATCTGGATGTGACGGACAGAGAGAACGGGTCTGATTGGGTGTTATAACCAAATTAGTTATGATTTGTATTTCATTCTTCTTCTCAATAGAAATGTCGGCCGAATCCCAAACTCTTGAATAATAGGCCATATATTCTGGGCTCACATAATGAGGTCTGAAATCATCGGGAGTGAAGTTTGTGACAACCGGTCCCCTTAACTTCAAGTTTACAGTACTGTTGCAAATAATACCATGCATAATTATATTAATCAAAACTTTAAAAAAATACCTTTGAATATTTGAATTTATAGAATGGGCACCTTGGTTTAATATAATCCAGCAAAAGATTAATATCCAGGTTATGATAACAACTATTAAATATAATATATTCAACGCTTTTTTGCCAGTTATTATCACATTCTTAACTAAACTGATTAAATTCATTATCACTTTTTAAAGCATTTAACTATGATTTTTAATTTATTGTTAACTAGATCAATTAATTAAAGTAATTTAATTTAGATTATTTTTCAACCACTTATTGTAATATACGAAAGTTAAGGCTTTTAAGAGTAGATATAGAATAGGTGTGACTCAGTTATTGGTTTTTTACCAATAGTCCAGTAATGGTAAACAAATATAATATCAATTAGTATTTCCTAAAAGTTTGGGACAAAAGTTAAACAAGTTTTCAATTACAACATTTGTTTATTAATTTGAATTTAAAACCTTTTTTCTGTTTTGTATAATGTATTTGATTCAAATATAAATATAAATAAATAAAAAGTTGTTTTAATTTAAAAGTTGTCTAAAAATTGATATTTTATTTCAATAGAAAACTTATTATCATAGTTAGGAGATATTGTGTCTATTTATTTGCAAAACTATCATGGCAAAACATGAAATATTAAAGCATAATTATGTTCAATTTATGTCAAATAATAAATATTGAATTTCAATAAAAAGTTCATCAAGATTCTTATAGATTTAATACAAATGATATAATCATATTTACTTGTTAGATCAAATAAACTATGTAAATATTTATAAATATTTAAATATAAATAGAGAATTTTAGAAAGAAAAGAATAGAATTTTATATTTTGTTTTACAGTTTTTTATTTTAAAGTTCAAATTTCACGAAACAATTTTAGTTTTAATGAATATAGAGGTCCGACTGTGGGTCGACGATTAAAACCGGGTCGGTTTCGGGTTTTAGAAAAATTATTTAAATAAACAAATGGTACATTTGATAAGAAATTAATGCAAAAAGTGACAAATTTGTATAATTTTGGGTTTTTTGGGGTTTTCTGATTTTATTTTTTAGGTTTCGGGCCTTAAAAGGGGTACCGACTGTGGGCTCTCAATGAATATTTGTTTCTCAAAATCAAATATACTTTTAAATAATCAATGATAACTATCCTTTTCTGACAAGATTACAAAAATTATATATATAATATTCTTAAAGGATTTTATGATAATAAATTGTCCATGTTAAATTTGATCTAGTTATATTTATAATAAATTAAAAGCTAATAGATAAATTATAAAATTATTATATATAAAATAAAGAACACAGAATTAATTTCATAATTAAATAAGTGATTAATTATATAATTTTATTAATAAAATTCATTTAATAAAGTATTACTAAATAATAAAGTATCTAGGTAACTTATATTTCAAATCTTTTGCAAAAAATTGATTGAAGAATGTCTTTTTATTCAAATACTTAGACAACTTTATCAAGATGAAAAACTTGATTAAACACCTTGTTAAATATCATAAACAATAAATTAAGGAGTTATCAAGTACATAAATTATTTACACGTAAAGACAAGGTAAATGAAATATTATAAACCTAACCTTAAATCTTTGTTTTAAGAAAATATTGTTTTAATTATTAAATTTTATATTTCTTTATTGTGTAAAATTAAAACTGAAATGTATTTCAAATAAAATCAATTTTTAATTTTATAAATCTAGTACACTTTTATATTTTTAATTACTTATATCAAAGACTCTTTCAAATCAAGTATAATACTGAAAAAAAGTGCGTTACTCTATGTGTAGTTAAATAGGATATTAGAAAATAATAAATATAAGAGTTTTTAAGTTTAATTTATTAATTTTTATAATTATATAAAATATATTTATTTGAATGAAATTTTTTATATTTAGTATAATATTTTATCAATATTAAAAATATTTTGAAAGAGGGCAAATTTTAATTTATTTTTAAAAACAATATTTTAAATTTAAATTATTATTAAATTAGCAATACTTTAATTAAAAAGAATTTATTTGAGGACTTTCTTTAAGAACAATAAATGGGTTTATTTTTGAGTTTATTTAAGTGATTATGTATTCAATTTATAATATATTCTCATTGTTGTCATAAATATTGCTTTCATTATCATCATTATGATCTTGGTCATTTTTAATGAGTTTTTCCCGGTCACTATTAGAATTACCAAGGGGCAATGGCTCATCAATTTGATGTCCTTTTCTTAATAAATATTGTTTGACTCCAAATGAAAATAAAAATAAAACTAATGAAAAGACTCCGTTATAAGCACTGAAAAGTGTGAAAAACCGGAAATAATTTATATATTGAAGAAAACCCTTAACTTCGACCAAAATCCTTAAGTTTCGTGTCCTCCACTTTGTTCTCTGTCTTCCATTTTCAAACGAAAATGTCTTTATATAAGTGGGATATCCAATGGAAGTATTTCTTTGTTCATCTATTCTTATAAACGAATACGTTATACGACAGTCCTTTGTTGACACAAATTCTCGAAAAAGGGGTAAAAAGCAGTTCCACTCAACTTTCATCTGAATTGCAGCCCCGAATCGCGCCATCGTTTCATAATTTTGTTTATTATTATCAGAATATTTAAGAATATCTTTCAGTATAAAAACGGGACATTTTGGATCAGTTCGTGGGTTATAACGACAGGTATAATAAGAATAATTATTTGGTTGATTATCCATTTCTATTTTATAGTCACTAAACAATATGGAAGCCCTGACCCAAACACTACTATTCTTTGTGTCCTTTAAAACGGCTGAATTATCTTTCAATGGTAATTCTATTCGATCAACAGGACACCATGCTAATTTATAAGTTAGGTTTTTATTGATATATTAATAGTTTTGAAGTTTAATGAAATACCTTTTATTTGACAGTCGTGTCCGAACACCCATTCACTACCATTTTTATATGGTATGTCACCAGGGACACACTTGCCAGTTGTTATTCCATGATATAATACTTTATCTTTCATACAATGATTGTTATCCGGGTCACATTTCGCACCTGCAATATAGGGAATTACCGGACAGAGAGATTGGGTCTGATTGGGTGTTATAACCAAATTAGTTATGATTTGTATTTCATTTTTCTTCTCTATAGAAATGTTTGAATAATCCCAAACCCTTGAATAATAGGGCATATATTCTGGGTTTACATAATGGGCTTTGAAGTCATCGGGAGTGAAGTTTGTAACAATGGGTCTCCTATACCTCACCTAGATCATACTATTGAATATAATACAATGTTTAATTAAAATAATGAATTAAATTAAATTTGAATATTTGAATTAATAGAAAACATTCCTTTGTTGAATATAATCCAGCAAAATATTAATATCCAGGTTATGATAACAATTAATAAAAACAATATATTATCAACGCTTACTGCCCGTTAGAACCAAACTCTTAACTAATCGATAGTTTATGAAATTCATTTTTATTTAATACTTAAAATTTTTAATTTAATCCTGGAATATTTGCTTTTATTTTTAACTAGTTCATTTAATTAAAACAATAAATAATTTGTTATTCTTAAACATTAATTATAAATGAAATGAATTTAAATAATTATTAATATAATAAAAATTTGAATTTTATATTTTTAGATAAAACATTGAATAGAATTTCAATAATTAAACAAAAGTAAAATTATATCATAAAATAATTTAAGTTAATAATTAAGTACTTAAATAATTATCGATAGAAGTATTTCATTAGTAAATGAATCATTACTTAAATATTTAATAAACAAGTTGTAAAAAGTGTTTATTACAGAATGATCAAAGAATCAAGGTATATTCCAGAATAAACCGCTTTGCGAGCAAATTCGCTAAATACTGCCTAGGATTTTGAATTCTTAACAAAATATGATAGATAATAATAAGCTTAGATTTGTCTATAAGATTTTAATGGGCTAGAACAAAATGGGACCTAAAATAGGTTTCTCTGGCCATTCCCAGTTTATTATCAAACACTCAAACAATTTCAGACTATTCATGATTTATATTATTGAATATTGAGTTTTATATTATAAAATTTATTGAAATTGTTATATTTTATTAATATTTCATAACTTTATTCATTTTTATCACATAAATCAAGGATTTCATACATTAATTAATATCTTAATATAGATTATTAATTATAAGTAAACAAATATATTTATCTAAATTAAACTTTTATGGCTTATATCTAGAGTCTAGACTATTTTATATGTAATATTAAAAATATAATATTAATTATTTTATTAATTAATGAATACGTGATTCTACAGTCTTTTGTTTCCACAAATTCCCTAAAAAGTGGTAAAAAGCAATTCCACTCAACTTTCATCTGAATGGTTGCGCCGAATATTCTTTTAAGTTTTTAATTAATAGAATAAAATTTTTTGTTGAATATAATCCAACAAAAGATCAATATGAAAGTTGTTATAACAACCGTCAAAAATATCATATTTATAGCTTTACTCTGTAATATTATCACCAGAGTTAGGATAAATCGGGATTTTCCGAAGAAATTTACTTTGATTAGTCTTTGGGAGTTATATGATATCTTATTTTATACAAAGAAAAGGATCTAAAAACTAAGTTTTATTGTCACGAATTTTCCCGATTTTTTATGTTTTTTATAAAAACCGCCGAAAATGGGAAAATTGGCTTTTTACTCCCGATTATAGCTAAAAATGATCTATTTTTTTAAAAAAATCTATAATTTAGTGATTTTTGTCAATATTTAGAATATTTTAATAAAATTTTAAAAAATCACGAATAAATGACTAATTAATAAAAACTTCTATTCACCTCATAATTAGGTGATTTTATATTAAATGTAATCCAGTTGTCATTCAGTAATGATTTTGGGGTAAAAATTAAAAGTTATTTTTAAAAATAATTAATTGATGATGACAACAATTTAATGATGTAAACAGCATAATTCTAAATTATAATGTTAAAAAACAATATTAAATCATTTATATGCCCTACGATGTACTATATTAGGTAAAATTTTAATATTTATTTTCCTGATTTTACTTCCGATTTTAAGTGTTTAATTCACAATTTATCTTTACTCTGGTGATAATTGAATGCTAAAACGAAGCAATAAAACGATTTAAAAATTGAATGTTTTATATGAATTTAGATTAGCGGTGGGCATTAAATTAGTCATTTATGTATTGCCTGTACTTTGATAACAGTTATGTACACAAACATCATTACATAAAATCTCATTTCGCGCTCTTTTGAAGGCATTGCTTCAAAATTGTGTCTCTCACTTTCTAAACATTTGTTATGTTGTATTTGAGTACTATTTACAGACAGTAATAACACGTCACAAATATACTCAACTGAGAAGTACGGTCTGGGTACCTAGAAATTTAAATCAGATTGAGTTTGGTATCATTTGAAAGCCTATTACATGTAGAATATATATTTAAAATTTCAGCTGCCAATGGCCATTATCTTGTTAATTATAGTCAGTTTAAATCTGATATTTAAAGCTTTAGAATTGAAAGCATAAAGATTTTTTATGAACTATGAATTTGAAAATGACATTTCTATGAAAAAATTGTGCTTCAAACACTTTTTAATTGAATATTATTTCATTTAATAGTAAATTTCGCTTTCAAATTCATAGTTCATGAAAGGATCTTTAATCTTTCAATTCTAAAACTTTAAATATCAGATTTAAACTGACTATAATTAACAAGTTAATGGCCAGTGGCAGCTGAAATTTTTAATATATATTCTACACGTAATAGGCTTTCAAATGATACCAAACCCAATCTGGTTTGAATTTCTAGGTACCCAGACCGTACTTCTAAGTAAATGTAAAAAATTATAAATATTTTTTTAAAAATATATTTAATTTAAATTAAATTTCTAATATTTCAATTAAAGTAAATATATCGTTAAAAGAAAAACTTGACTTCTGTGTCTGTGCGTGTGAAGCCTCAGACAAAGAAAGGATTCAATCCAAACATTATTCATAAATCAATAATCAACAATAATTATTAATCAATAATTGTCAATAATAATCAATATTTAAAAATAAATAATCAATAGTAATAATCAAATTTTTTAACAAGATTTGTTGTTTATAATGAAATTTTAAACAAATCGACTCAGAGATCATTAACTAATGCAAGAAAGGAAAGAGAGAGGAAGCCATACCCTGAAAAAGTGGGCGGCACCTGACAGAGATCGCATTCGCGTGGTTGAATCTTGGATTTGACTTGGTGATCTCTACGTTAACTTTATGAGTTATCATAGACATCATTTTGAAACTTTTTGCTGAGTAAAAGAAATTAGATTTTTTTGTTCTCGGCGATGGGCTTTTATCTAGTCTGTCTAATAATAATTGATGGGATAGAATATGAAATCAATGGAACAGTTTGTGACACATGTGAAGAACAAATTTAATGAATTATTGCTGAAAAATACTTGACTTAATTGCATAAGATCGCAAAAATGCTAAATGACGATAACTCTATTGAATTGGATATAAAATTTTCTATTAAACAGATTTTTTGTTTAAAATATAGCTCACTCGATAACAGTTCAATTTAACCAAGTTTCTCTAAATTAAAATGTTCCAAATGTTAAATTAGATTTTTGAGCAATAAAGATAATTATTTTATATATTTATTTCAATTAGAAGTCAATATTTTAATTATGAGTATAATTTTAAACTAAATATGAAATAATTAAGATTATAAAAAAGAACTAAGTGAAATGTTTAAAATTTTATAAATTGATTTAAAGAGAAATACAGCTGTTAAAATAAATTTCACAAATAAAAGAATTAACTTAATTATAATACAAAAAATTTATTAATTATTATTTTTTATAATTTTAACGTTTATATTTTCAATTATTTTCCTTAAGTTACTAGACAAATATTATCTCTTCTTGAGAATAAATTTCGCAGATTATGAAGTTTTATAACATTAAAAAGGGAAGTGTTAATAACTTTTGAAAATAATAAAAATCATCATCAATAAAAATTTTATTGGTCAAAAAATTAAATAACGAAACGTTAGGAAATAGCAACAGTATAAAAAATACTTATAATTAACTTATTAAATTATTTAAAATCAAATCTTTTATATTAAGGGTTTAATTTCTAAATAGTTTTAAAATATTATAAATATTTCATTTTTAAATGTATTTTAATATAATTTAGATTAAAATTCTTATATTCTTTGCAATAATATAAGTTTTAAGTGTAAAAATTTTCTATTGATGTATCGTTAAAGAAATTTTGAAATTTGATTAAGATTAATTTAAGACCTTAGATTTAAGGGGAAAATATGCATTTATTGTACCAACCAATTAATAAAAAAATTTATTCTAATTAATATAAGCACAGGAATAAAGTAAATATTACAGTTTGAAAAATAATTTAAATTCTTGTAATTTTTATTTATTAAAAAAAATTTAAATTGGCTTTGCCAATTTTTAAATTCATTTATAATTAAAAAATCTCTTTTATAAAAGTTACAGTACTAAAATTTATTTAAGGCATTTATTTTACTAATTATTTAAAAATTTAAAAATGTATAAAATTACTAAATAAATTTAATAGTAATTTCATTTTCAAATATACTTTTATAAAATATAGGCTTATTAAAATTTTTTATTGTATAAAAATAAACACTTTTAATCAACTTAAATTCACTTCATAACTAAAAAATCCTTAAAAATTATTCTCATTTATATTATTTTAATTTAATAATTATATATTAAATATTTACTCAAATAAATTATTATTTAATAAAAATTAAAATTTTATTCTAATTATTTTAATGTAAGTTAAACTATTAACATTAAATTTCCTTTTTTAATTTTGTTATTTTAGTTTTATTCATATTAACAAATATTTTTAGTATTAATTACAGTTTATTAAAAGTTTTAAATTTTATAAATCTTTTATTTTATTATATTTTTAAAAATTATTTGAATTTTCCCAATTAACCTTGTCCTAAAAAAATTTTGGAATTGATTTTCAAACTAAATTTATTCCAATTTTTTTAAATAATGTGTTTCAAATATAATATGACAAGTACATTTACAATAAAAATTTTATCAAATTTTCTAAATATTTAAAATAATTTAATTAACTTAAAAATTAGCTTGATCAAAATCCTTTAAAATTATAAACTTGAAATCCAATTAAACAATTTTTTAAAAATATACCAAATTTCTTTATTAAAAATTAAAATAAAACTTTAGTTAAAACAAACAAATTATATAAATAAAAGTTACAGTTTATAAATTAAGTAAAATTTATAATAATTTAGTTTTATTATTAACAGGGATGGTCACAGACTGCTCATTTTAAAGAATGAGCCCAGATTAAATCAAATAATGGATTATAGAAAATTTTCTCCTAGCAGAGATAATTCTCACTTTGCAGTTATCAATGAAAAGGGTATCAAGCGTTAACAAGACAGCACTTTCTGTCATACCAACAGTTGTGTTTAACTTAAAAAGTTGTTTAAAAAGTAAGATATTCTTACATTTTTATAATTAAATGAAATGTTTAATCAAGCAATGAAAGTAAGGCGGAGATAATTTCTAATAACATTATTTCAATTAATTTATACATATTATTAGGATAAATATAATTATTTAATTAAATAATTAGTAATAATTATATTTTAATTGATTTAACATAAAAATATAATATTGTAAAATAATTAACTTAAATATTTTATTCAATTTTTATAAAAAAAATTACTATACTATTAAACTTTTAATTATTTGTAGGCAAATTATAGAACTAAACAATCTTTCGGCAATTGTTGTATTTGCGCATATACATTTGTAATAATATTAAAAATTTTATTTTAAAATCACATTTTAAAAACTGTTAACTTTTCAATAAATATTTGTATTTTTATCCAAAATAAACTTAATTTATTTTCTTGATCATGTAAACGATTTCGATTTTTTCTAAAATATTTTTAAAATCATTCATAATAATAGACAATCAATTAAACTTTGAACAATTCTTATTTTTTAAAACATTTAGTTCTAAATTAAATTAATATACATTTAAAAAATTGTAAAAAACAAAACATATTTTTCAAAACGTATTAATTGAAAAAAAAATTTGAAATCTCAGAATTGACTTTAAAATAAAAATAATAAATTTAAAACAAAATATTTTATAGTTTAAAACCAATGAAAATACAATATTTTTTATTTTAACGTATTACTACAAAAAAATTTGTTACTATTTATAAGACCGTCAATAATCCTAAAGAGTTTAAAAGAATTATAACTTTCAAATGATTCAAATACCATTTCAAGACGTTTGTTAATATGTTCAAATCGTTAATCATAAATAATTTATAGGATCAAGTCAAGACACGCCAGATCTGCCAAATAAGCTACACCCACCAAACTCAAAGATTAAATTATTTATAACAGTATATAATTATATAATTTGTGCGCTAGAAAATTTGTACAAA